>SOZL01001582.1:0-16165 GCA_009733165.1 Naja naja | reverse complement strand
ATGCTCTGCCTGGATACATTAGGGGACCAAGTATGAACTCAGGTCTGGAAGAGGCTGGGTCCCGCCTTCCTCCAAATCTACTTCACTGAAAGCAGCAGGAGAAGAAGGGCAGCTGAAGTTGCCTGAGAAGAGGCTTGATGCACTTTGGCAATGTGTCCGATGGCTAGATGGTGCCTGGAAGCATCTTTTCCTCTGCCCCTGAGGCCTTCTTCACCGGTTGTTTCCCTGGTGGAAGCAGCTGGAGCCACCTTTTGAGGCTTGGCTGCTTTAGAAGCTCTGGTCTCCCTTGGGGCTTCAGACATGTGATCAGCAAGGCCAATCTGTGGCAGGAGGAGACACACATGAAGGATTTATGAGATTTTCTTCAGGGGAAAACTATCCCATCCCCACACCAACCACCACCTCTTCTTCTGCCCAAACGCACTTCAGTAGAAAGATTTCTCTTCCTACTAGGACTCAAACCCTCCTGGGTCAGTTAGGCAATATGAATAGACCAGATCCCTGCCGGGACCAAGGGTCCTGGTCTACCCCAGAATAGGAAAACCAACCTACTGGGAAATCAATAGATTTTAGCCACCCTTCTCGATAGTCCACGCTGTCACAGCAACTGATAATGACCAAAAGCAGAGTGGTGGGAAGATGAAGAGAGATGAAGAAGCCAGTTGTAAATGGCCGCTGAATTCAAAATGGCCACTTGTGGTGTCCAAAATGGCCACCAGCCATGAGGAGTCTTCAAATGGCCACCTATCACGGGTTTGTATCTTCATCCAGGAGTAACAGCTGCTCCCTGAATTTTAAGGTTTTCAGCAGGCTGAGTAAGTGAGAAGAATAAAGCAGCCACCGGCTATGTGGCTGCCTGCTTCACTGCAGGGAAAGCTTCCGCCCTGCAGCAAGAGAAGCTTGATCGAGCCCACACGCCTCAACAAAAAACTGCCCACAAACAACCTTATCTTCGCCACAATTGGCAAAAAAAAAGCGGCTTCAAGGCTCCTGAACAGCCAGAAGCCTCCTCTCTTCAAAAACGCACTCGGTTGTTGGAAGGTCAAGCCTGAGGGCTGAAACCAGCCTTGACTTTACAGGCAGCTCGGAGCAGCCCTCAGCTGTTTGGTGGCTCTGATCCTGCAGCCAAGAAGCATCTGGCCTCAAAGTTGAAAGTAAAAGGAGAAACAGAGGCTTTTTTCCTTAAAGGAAATCCCACTAAAGGTTCCCTTTGGGTTGAAAAACTCAAAAGGCAGGAAAACAAAACCCATGTCCTTAGCTGTGAAGGACTGAGCATAAAACTGGGAGGAGTCACCCGGTGGGCTAGACTAGGCTAATTAACCTTTAGCAGGCTCAGTCCTAAGCAACCAAGGAAGAGAACTACCCATCCTCACCTGTCAATGTCTTACAAGGGAAAAAAGGTACTTTTACTAGGAGCGAACTGAATGCAACAAGTTTCAGGCAAGATCTGAGGCAAAAGTGAGCAAAGCAGCAAATTGAAACAAACTGTATCAAATCAAATCAACCTGTATTGTCAGAGTACAACATGTCTACAATGAGATTGGCTGAGCCTCCCTTTGTGCACCCCCCCCAATGCCACTCACAGTGAAGACAGAAAGTCCCTAACCCAGTGAATCCTACTAACGATCTTTTTACACCATGTGAACTTATTTCACAATGCGCCGGCCCCAGAAGTCTATCATACTATGTTGACATGAAGTTATTTTCCATTCAGGAGTCTCACAGCCCACGGGTGTTCTGACCAAGGCTTCCGAGACCGTAATTATGCACACACTTATTTTAAAAACAAGTCTTGTTTTATTGCAATGCTGGGAATTATTTTCATTCCCAGCCACTAATGAATCTCAAACAGTCCCTTGAGATAAGCACCCACCTTTCTCTCCTTTGAATTGCTGCCAACAACAAAAGTGCCAAATGAACTATAAAAAACCAAACGAAGTACGAAGTTCACACAGAGCTTCAAGGATTAATCCAAACAGAACGAACGACTTTGCTTCCTACAAAGGTTTCTTTACCTTTGCCTGTCCTTTATACCTTATGGGTGAGGCAATTACCTCCAAGCCTTACTCCCAAGTCGCCCCTTTTGTCTCAGCTGCTCTTGCCTTCTAGCAGCTCTGCGCACACGTGCACTGGGAACAGGCTACCCTTGTTTCTCTGCATTGCTGCTGCCAGACCCCAGAGGCTCCGGAGTGAGCACCCCACTCCCAGATGGTCCTGGCCCCATCTCTGCATCGGATGCAGGACCCTTGTCTGAGTCCTCTCCAGACTCCCAGACTGATCCCCTTTCTTTCCCACTGTCCGATTGCGCTGCCATCTGCACAGGTTGCCGGCGAACCACAACACTGGGTAGAAACTATTCTTCAGCCTGTTGGTGCTGCTGGCTATGCTTCTATATCTCATACCCAATGGTAGGAGAGTGAAGAAGTGCTGGGTGTGAGGGTGTGAGTTGTCCCTGTAGAGCCCAACCCTTGTAGCTAGGCAACCAGAGGGCTACTGCATACCAAAGCTAGAAGAAATGATCTTGGAGAGATAAGCAAAGCCCAGACCATAGTTGCAAAGCTACAATGAAAAATTCTCCACTGACCCCTCAACCCTTTTCCATAGCTGCAAGCAGCAGGCTACCTGACAGCAGTCTTCCAATAATTGAAGGGCTTCCACAAAAAAGAGGGGGCCAACCAGGGGTGGGATTCTACCAGTTCGGACCGGTTCTATAGAACTGGTTATGATTCTGCGCAGTTTGGAGAACTGTAAAATTGTACCCCTGGTTGGCCCCGCCCCTCTCCTCCCTGCCCAGTCAGTCCTTATCACGCATGTGTGAAATCGACATCGCTGACTGCGTTCTCCTCTGCCCAGTCACTCCTTAAAGTATTTCTTTTTTTTCCCTCCCGGTGATCAGCTGTGCCTGGATCCCCCTTGCTGTCTTACTGCTTTGCCCAGGAGGCAAAGGGGGGCTCGTGGGGGGGAAGCTACACCCCCCCCTCTCTGTTTTTTGCCTTCCTGCGCCTCAGGGAAGCTTCCTGGGAGCAAAAACGCCCCCCCCAGGAGGCTCCCCTGAGGCCCAGGAGGCAAAAAGGGGGGGGAGTTACTGCAAAAAAGCCACACCCACCCAGTCACATGGCCATGCCCATCTAGCCATGCCTACCTAGCCACGCCCACAGAACTGGTTGTTAAAATATTTGAATCCCACCCCTGCCCAGAATGAATAAAAACCATATTGGGTATGAGAGCCCCCAAAACAAAATGACAAGTAAGAGCCCTTTAGGAGTTCTCGGGTTCTGTTGTCCCTGGATCTCCTCTTTTGGAGAATTAGCAAAGCCCCTCATCCGGTTAACCACAAAAGATGAGACTGACCTGGTCATATGGACAAAAGCTCTGGACTTAACTTTTGAAAACAATTAAATGCACATTAGCATCAGCCAATGTAGACAAAAGTAAAGTCCTCCACTTAGGCAAGAAAAACCAAAAGTACACATATAGACTGGGTGAAACCATGTTCAAAAGCAGTAACTGTGAGAGGGATCTTGGAGTCTTAGTGGACAACCAGCTAAATATGAGCCAGCAGTGTCAGCAGCAGCAAAAAGCTAATGCAATCCTAAGTTGTATTAACAGAGGGATACAATCAAGATCAAGGGAGGTACTAATACCACCTTATAAAGCCTTAGTAAGACCACACCTAGAGTACTGCATCCAGTTCTGTTTACCACATTACAAAAAAGATGTTGAGACTCTAGAAAAAAGACAGAGAAGAGAAACCAGGATGATTAGGGGACTAGAGACTAAAACATATGAAGAACCGTTACAGGAACTGGGCTTGGCTAGTCTAGTAAAGAGAAGGACCAGGGGACACATGATAGCAGTCTTCCAATATTTGAGGGGCTGCCACAGAGAGGAAGGGGTCAAGCTATTTTCTAAAGCGCCTATAGGCCAGACAAGGAATAATGGATGGAAACTGAACAAGGAGAGATTTAACCTGGAAATAAGGAGAAACTTTCTGACAGTGAGAACAATCAACCAATGGAACACCTCGCCCTCAGAAGTTGTGGGAGCGCCATCACTTGAGACTTTCAAGACGAAATTGGACTGCCATCTGTCAGAAATGGTGTAGGGTCTCCCGCTTGAGCGGGGGGTTGGACTAGATGACCTACAAGATCCCTTCCAACTCTGAGTATCTGTTATCTGTTATCAGTAGAAAAGTAAGATAAACTTATTTTAAGTAAATATGTAACTTCAAAAGCTCCTGTAGAAGCGATTACCTCCCATTTGATTTATTATTAGTAATACATCTGAAATATTGAAAATATTGAAATATTGAAATTGAAAAGGAAATATATTTGAAATAGATTGAATAAAGGGGAATATTTTTTTTTCTTTTTTGCCTAGAATATATAGAGATACTGATTAATGAACTAAGAAAGGGGTTTTTACATGGATATGAGAATGTATTTTGTGATTATAATAATAATAATAGTTTATTCGACTTGTATGCCGCCCTTCTCCCTAAGGACCCATCTATAATGTATAGATTATAAACTATAGAGAGGAAGGAGAGGCACTGATATTTTCTTAGAACATGAATGTATGTCTTGTTTTGTTTTGTTTTGATTGTTAGAAGACAAGTTAATGTTTAGTATATATGGAAATGATTGAAATGAATTGTGAGGAGGTTTAAAATGGGAGTAATATCAGTGACCAGGATTAGTCAAATGGATTTTTTTTCTTTATCTTTTCAATATTATAGTTAAAACCTTATGGAAGTAAAGGGGGGAAAACATATTGCGGAATCTGATCTAAAAATACAATATAGAATAGTTCTAGGAAATCATTATTATAATTAAGTAAAATGGATATTTAATTAGGGATTATGGGTGAGGGAATGAAGACATATATAAACCACTGAGGTAACACCCCCAAAATAGAAAGAGCTGAGGGCAAACTATGGTTTGCTTTATGATTATAAGTTTGTATTGATTTGGACTTTATGGAAAGAATATGCGATGGAATTGCCAATCTGACAGACCAAAAAATTAAAAGGGGTATGAAGATAGGGGAAATATTAGTGATTTAAATGAGAAAAGAGTATACTGGAAAAGGAATTGAAATAAATTGAACTGAATTGAGAAGGTGTTTAGAATAAAAGTAATATTAATGATTAGGATTAATTTTTCCTTTTTTTGTAAAAGTGGAGGTAAAATGTGAAAAGAACATTTTGGAAAAGGACATGTTTAAAAGAAATGTTAATGTTTAAGAAATATATTTGAAATAAATTAAAATGAATTGAGAAGATGCTTAGATGGAAAGTAACAACACTTAAAATTTGGAAAAGGTTACATTTAAAAGAAATATTAATATTCAAGAAATATATTTGAAATAAATTGAAATGAATTGAGAAGATGTGTAATGATTAGAATTAACTTGTTACTTCTTTTTCAGGTAAAAGTGGAGAGGTAAAATGAGAAAAGAATATTTTGGAAAAGGACGTGTTAAAAAGATATGTTAATGTTTAAGAAGTATATTCGAAATAAATTGAAATGAATTGAGAAGATATTTAGATGGAAAGCAACATTACTTAATGGATAAGATAGAATGTTGAATGTTAAAAGTAAATATATAATTACTGTCATATTTGCATGTAAAAAGAGTGACTCGGAATTATGTTGTACACTGAAAAAAGCTTTTTTTACGTTGTTTTGGAAAAATGGAATAAAACTTATTTTTTAAAAAAATTAGGTTCCTGGCACCCACCAGTAGCTTACTTTAGTAAACAGATTGACACAGTGGCCTTGGGCTGGCCAGCATACTTGAGGGCTGCGGCAGGCACGGCACTCTTAGTGGAAGAAGCCCAGAAGCTGATTCTCGATCAAGAACTGATAGTAAAGGTCCCACATGGCGTCAAGGAGGTCATGGAAGTGAAAGGAGCATATTGGATGACTGGTGGCAGACTGTGATGACCCAGGGTGGGATACAAAACAAACACAGTCACAGAAAACAAGCGAAGCCCCTTTTATTCCTTCACTTTGCTTCCAAGCTTCGAATATCCTTGACGGAAGACAAAAAACTCCCACACCAACAGTTACAAAAAGGAGGAAAAAAGCAACACAAACCAGGCAAGATTAGGGCTGGAGGACGTCCACAGATAACAGAACACACACTGGGAAGGACGCCAAACTCAGAGAGAAACCATAAACTAGAGATATTTCCATGCTTTGTTTCCAGCACTCACCTGCACACATGTCTGTTCTCTTATTCAGTTGTCACAGCTGCAGCCCATGAAGAGGATCAAGGCCCTCTCCTCCCAAGTAGACCACATCTCTCCCTTATCCTCTCCTCCCCGTGTGCCCTAGGGTGGATAGGGGATGGGCCTGGGTCCTCCTCTGACTGCTTAGCCGGCCTCTGCCCTTCTCCAGCCTCCTCCACAACCCCCGGAGCCACACTTCCACTCCCTGTTGGCTGTTCCTCCTCTTCCTCAGAGTCAGTTTCCACCAGGGGCATGACAGACAGGCTAAATACCAGGCTATTTGTTAGATGCACTGGCAATCACTTTAGAAGTTTGTAATACTTTAAACCCAGCCACCCTACTGCCACAGATGGACTAAGAAGTGCAACATGATTGTGTGGAGGTCATAGATTCGGTTTATTCAAGCCGACCTGGTTTGTCAGACGAACCACTAGAAAATGCAGATTGTGAGTGGTTCACTGATGGCAGTAGTTTTGTCCAGAATGGTGTCCACAAGGCCGGTTATTCAGTGGTCACACCCTGGAAGATTGTTGAATCAGGACCCCTTTCCCCAAGTACATCTCCACAACTGGCCAAAATCATGGCCCTAACAAGGGCCCTCCAGTTGGCAAAAGGGCAGAGGGTTAATGTTTACACAGACAGTAAATATGCATTTGGAGTTTTAAATGCTCATGGGGCTATTTGGAAAGAAAGGGGTATGCTCACTGCTGGGGGGCATCAAACATGGGCCCCAGATCATACAATTACTGGAAGCTGTACACTTCCCTCAAGAGGTTGGTGGCAAAAGGAAATAGGGTGGCAGACAAGGCAGCTAAGGAGACCACTCAGCTGGCTTCTGCACAGGTCTGTCTCCTGATTACCTATCAGTTGGAAACATCCAACCACCCTATACTAAGGAGGAAGAAAAATGGGCTCAAGAATTGGGTGCCACTTGGTCCCAAGACGGGTGGTGGAAGTTAGGACAAAGGGTGGTGGTGTCTAAGGTTCCCCTAAGAGCTTTGCTGACCCAATTACACAAAGACACACATTGGGGGGCTAAAGCGCTCGCTGAAGACGCCAACTTCCACTTCCTCCTGCCATCCACTTGCCAGTTGCGCAGCCAACACATGCACCTGGCCGCCACTGAGGAAGCAATGGCTTTTGTGGCGAACCTGGCCCCATGCAGGGTGGCATCAGCAGTGAATTCCATGGCCACCATGATCTTATTGATGTCCTCGTGGGCTCAGACATCTGACGTAGGAATTCTCTCAACTGCTTCAGCCACTTGAGCGACGTCCTGGTGAAGAACGCTGCAGTAGAAGCATTGACCACCCAGGCAGCCGCCAGGTGGGATCTCTGAAGTGATTGTTCCACACGCTTCTCCTCGGACTTGAGTTGATCCTCCGGATCAATTGGGGCAGATGATTGAGGAGGCCAAAGCTGCCACAGGAGCATCCACTGTGGGAACTTGGAGTGTTTTGGTGAGCTCAGGCCCCACGTTGAAGAACCTGCAGTCGGAAGCCAGGGGACTGGGCCCTGAGGCAGAAGATTCCAGCTGTTTCTGAATAACCTTCAGGAACAATCGAGGAGACAGGACCACTTCTTTCCTCACCTCTGGCTCATCAAAGAGAACACCTGAGTCCTCAGGAGGAAGTGAGGCAGCTACCTCATCATCTGTGCCCTTCAGGTTGGCCGTGTTCCTCGCCTTGTACAACAAGGGACTGAACAAGGCGTGTTTGAAGCAACCTGTGAACACTGGAACCTCGTGGGAAGTGCCTTCATCCGCTGACATGTCAGATTCCGGCTTGTCAGGTTACCCCACCAAGGATGGAGCCACTGAGGGAGCAGGAGCATAATCAACATCCACAATCTAAAGTGGGTCCTGGATAAAGGAACCTCTTTCCGACAGGACAGCATCTCGAACCCGGGACCGTCGCTCTGATAAATCAGAAGCTTCAGAAGAATGTCGGGTCGCTCTCTGCAAACCTTCTGAGATGCCCTTCCTGGTGGCTTTGTCGATGAGAACCTGTAAGTTGACAGGGAAATCTGGGTCAGAAGGTTCAGCTGGTCTGAGGCCAGCAGCAGTAGAAGAAAAGGAGGATTCCACCTCTTCCGCCTACTGCACCCACACTCTTGCCAAGGTACAGCCTCGCCCTGAAGTTCATCAAGCTGACTGCCACCTTCAGAGGGAATGGGAGAAGCGCCTCTCCTGGACACATCAGGGGACCAAGTCTGAATGCCAGGTCTAGAAGGTCCAGGCTCCTCCAAATCCACTTCACTGATGAGTGATGCTGGAGAAGTAGCTCTTGCAATCATTACACGAGTAGAGGCCTGATGCACCTTGGCTATCTGCTTCTCTATGGCCTGATGGCGCCTGGAAGCATCCTTCTCCTCCGCTTTTGAGGCCTTCTTCACAGGCTGCTTTCCTTTGGTAGAAGCAGCAGGAGCCACCTTTTGAGGCTTGGCAGCTTTTGAAGCTCTGGTTTCCCTTGGGGTTTCAGCCATCTTGGAACAGCAAGGCCTACTCTGGACTGAAAATCCTGTGCAAGGAGGAGAGCACACGAAGGGATTTATAAAGGGACTTCAGAGGATATCTTCTCTATCCCCACTCCAACCACCACTCTCTTCTGCCCTATGCCACTTCAGTAGGATGTTTTAACACTTTCTACTGGGACTCAAACCCTCCTGGGCCTAATAGGGCAAATATATATAGACCAGGCCCAGCTGGAAGTCTGAGGACCCTGGTCTACTTCGGGATAGGGAAACCAATCCCACACCAGAAATTTAAATAAAAAGGCGCCTACCCTTCGTCGTCTTCACTCAGCAGCAGCAGGAACTGGGCTTGATGGAGACAGACAAGGTGCAGGAGTGGTGGGAAGAAGCCGGCCTGGACCCTTCAAAATGGCCACTGGTGATCTTCAAGATGGCCACCGGCCACGAGGCTTGTCCAAAATGGCCGCTTCTGGCCACGAGGGTTGTGCAAATGCTGCTTTCCTTTTGCTCAGGGAGATTGACTCCCCGCAGTTTCGCTGCTCTGCAGGGCAGACATAGCTGCAGGAACAGCCGCTAGACCACACAGCTACTAGGCTACCCCAAGGGCAGCAAAAAGCCCCACGGTGCTAAATGGAGCGTGGCCGCCACCCCCGCTCTTCAGAAAAGCCGTTCGATCAAAGAACGGCTTCCTCTTCGCCGCGGAGAGCCCCAGATGGCTCCACGGCACTTGGGGAGAGGGCGTGATCGTCGCCCTCGAAGAATGGTCGTTCGGCCGTTTGCAGACTTCCTCTTCACCCCGCAGGGCTGAAACGGGCCCTGCGGCCCTTGCAGGATGCTCTGGAACGCTGGACCAGCCCTCAGCTGTTTGGCGGCCCCGTAACTAGCTGAGGAGCAGAGCTGCCGATTTTTAAAAGGGAAGGCAAGAAAAAGTTATTTGGTTTAAAGAGGAAAATTATCCCTTGAAAGGCTGCCTTTGGAAAGAAACTCCAAAGGCAGGAGAGGCAATTTTTGTGTCCTCCTTCAGGCAAGGACTGAGTAGAACTGGGGAAGAGTTACCCAGAGTGGGCGGAGCTAGACTAATAACCCTTTTACACAGACTCAGTCCTTAGCAGCTAAAGAGGTGTAACACCCATCGTGACCTGTCGCAGCCTTACAAAGGAAAACATCTCCCTCTCAGACCTAGACCATCAGACTACCCTGACTTATTTTCAAACTGGCAGGCATGAGTCCTCTATGGCTTTGTTTGGTGTTTGTGTATGCCCTGTTGGTGGATAGGGTCCTGAACAACAGCTCAGACTGTTGTGAAAAAGGGTGTTGGTACTTACCTGATATGCCCATTCTCCGTGAGCTGTGAAGAGCATCCAGTAGTAGAGGTGCTTCAGTCTCTCCTAAGATAGGCTGGGCTTAATTACAAGGACACTCCTCCTTCTCCACCATACTCCTCCATAGCATCCCCAGTTTTGGCGAAGTCAAAGTGTGAACACATTTCTGTTCTTCACCCTATCTAAGAGTTGGCCGGAATAAAAACCCCACCAGACAGAAATTGGGTGGGGCTGGATGCTCTTCACAGATCACGGAGAACGGGAGAACCAACGCCCTTTCTCCCCTGAGCTCTTCAGAGCATCCAGTAGTGGGACATACCAAAGCTTGGCCTGTCCTACGGGAGGTATGCCATCTGGATTAATGGTCCCTCTTGGTACCTGTGGACTCTTTGCAATACTCTCCTGCCAAATGATGCCTCCGCAGAGGCAAAGACATCAATTTTATAGTGTCTGATGAAGGGCGATGGAGAAGCCCAAGTTGCTGCCCTACAAATTTCTTCTATTGGCGCTTGTGTGGCCCATTCTGCCGATGTTGCTGCACTCCTTGTGGAATGCGCCGTTATGCCTCTAGGTACTGAAAGTGATTGAGCCTCATATGCCTTGGCAATCGTGGCCCTCAACCATCTGCCAATTGTGGAAGGGGAAACTTTGCGCCCTTGGGTGGTAGGTTGAAAGGAAACGAAAAGAGATTCTGTTTTCCTGAATCCAGCTGTACGATCTAAATAAATGTGTAGGGCGCGTCTCATGTCCAGCTGATGCCATTGATATTCAAGCCTATGAGTTAGTCTCAGGCAAAAGTTTGGGAGGATCAACTCTTGTGCCCTATGGAAAGCTGAATTAATCTTTGGCATGAACGTTGGATCTGGGCAGAGAACCACGCTGTCATGGTGAAATATACATAGGTCCTTTCTCACTGACAATGTGGCTAATTCGGAAATTCGTCTTGCTGACGTGATAGCTATCAAAAACACCTTATATGTTAGAAAGTGAAGGCTCGTCATCCTCAGAGGCTCAAAGGGTCCCTTCGTGACAGCAGAAAAGACCTTGTCAAGTTCCGAAGTTGGGTAGCGGTGAGACACCGGAGGCCGTAGATTTGTGGCTCCCCGAATGAAACTACGAATGCGAGGATGATGTGAAATGGAGCACAGATCACCCCAGGAAATGACCAAAGCTAAGGCCGCCACCTGTCTTTGCAAGGTGTTGGGCAAAAGACCTCTGTCCGGACCCTCCTGCAAGAATTCCAATATTTGTGCCACTGATGGAGAAGTGGGGTCAATATTGAACTTAGCACACCATTTACAAAATATGTTCCAGGTGGCATTGTAAATGCGATTTGTCGATGGGCGCCTGGCCGCCAGGATGGTGGAAATGACTCTGTTGGAAATTTTCTCACCCTTTAGACGTCGCCACTCAATCTCCATATGGCTAGGTGGAGCCATTGAGGATCTGGGTGTTGAACTCAACCCTGAGATAGAGCGACTCCGTCTGGTGGAATTCTCCATGGTTCCACTAATGACAAATCTCGGAGGTCTGCAAACCACGGCCGTCTGGGCCAGTATGGTGCTACTAGCAACAGCTCCGCTTTCTCCTCCAGAAGCTTTTGGATCACCTTGGGGATCACTGGAAGGGGAGGAATGCGTACAGTAGACCTGGTGGCCAATGGCATCGAAGGGCATTGATGTTCTCTGCTCCCTGGGTTGGGTACCTCGAGATGAATCTCGGGAGTTGTGCGTTGAGAGGTGAGGCGAATAAGTCGATCACTGGTTGTCCGAATCTCAGGGCCGCGTCTTGAAATAGTGACGGATATAGTTGCCACTCCGACTGATTGACCGTGGCCCTGCTCAAACAGTCTGCCTGGATGTTTGACAGACCGGAGATATGCTCTGCCCTGATGGAGAGCAAGTTCCTCTCTGCCCAAAGGCACAACTTCTCTGCCTCGCTCAGTTGACCCGAGTCGGTACCCCCGATTGTTTATATGAGCCTTCATTGTAACGTTATCTGTTAGAACCAGGATGTGCTTGGAGTGAATTAGTGGAAGGAGGCTGTGAAGAGCCAGATGTACAGCTCTGAGTTCCAGTAGATTTATACTGTACGATTGTCCTAGAACAGACCAACGCCCCTGTGCCGTGTGGTGTTGGTAGTGCGCTCCCCATCCGAACAGGCTGGCGTCTGTTGTGATGATAGATCTGTTGGGTTCCTTGAATAGGCAACCCTTGTTGATGACAGGTGCGGTCCACCAGCCAAGAGATCTGAGGACCTTTGGTGGTACTAGTACTCGTGAGTTGGAAGTGTCTCTTCCTGACCATTGGAAAAGCAGCAGGTACCATTGTAGGGTTCTGGAATGCAGACGGGCCCAGGGAACAATAGAAATACAGTTTCCCCAATAGTTTAGATAACCAGATCAGGGGTACCCATTTAAGGTTCCTGATCTCCTGAGCTAGAAGCCTAATGCTCTCCTGTCTGTCCAGAGAAAGGAAGGCCCTCCTTTCTATGGTATCTATAATGGCTCCTAGATGAATTAGGTGAGTCGATGGAGTTAAGTGACTCTTAGCCCAATTTATAGGGAACCCATGATGTTGAAGAGCCTGTATCGTAAACCAGGTGTCTAGTTCAGCCTGACTAACCAATGATGACAGAATTAGAATGTCATCAAGGTAACACTGTAATCGGATGGGTCTACCTCTGAGATGTCCAGCCAGAGCTGCCAAGACCTTAGTGAATGTCCTGGGGGCGGATGCTAGCCTGAAAGGAAGAGCCACATACTCAAAATGCATATTATTATAGCAAAATCTAAGAAATTTACTGTGAGAAGGCTGAATCGGAATGTGCAAGTATGCCTCTGTCAGGTCCACAGATGTTAAAACATCACCCTTCCTGATGCCCAGTAGGATGGATTGTAACATGGTCATCTTAAATTTCCGGTACACCAGAGAGCGGTTGAG
This sequence comes from Naja naja, assembly GCA_009733165.1. Taxonomy (NCBI): domain Eukaryota; kingdom Metazoa; phylum Chordata; class Lepidosauria; order Squamata; family Elapidae; genus Naja; species Naja naja. The sequence goes on along the minus strand of SOZL01001582.1, from coordinate 3,194 downwards.
GCGTTTTAGATCTAAAATTGCCCTCCATCCCCCCAACTCTTTGGAACCACGAAAAGGTGTGAATAAAACCCCTGTCATCGCTGATCTGGAGCCACTGGTTGAATGGCCCAGATCTCCAGCAGATGTTGTATAGCAGTTTGCATAAGAGATCTTTTGACCGGGTCTCTAGAGAGAGGGGATTTCATAAAGAAGTTCGGGGGAGTGGATTGGAATTCCAGAGCCAAACCAAATCTAACTGTGTCCCTAACCCATTTGTCGGAGGTAGAGGAATCCTACTGATTGGCAAAGAATTTTAGTCGACCACCAATAGGGATCTCCTGGGATTCCTTACTTGGGACGTCGGAAAGACCTGTTTCCAGTCCCCCAGAAAGGTCTCTTGCTTTGTCCTCCCCTTCTAATCCTGTCCCCAAAATTGGACCTTTCGGGTGGTTGCCTTTGTTTATATCCCTGGGGTCTCTGGAATCTGTTGGAGTAGGAACTCTGGTAGAAGGGGCAAAAGGAGTTCCTCCAAAAAGACGGTGGGCTCCTATTGTCCAATTTGCTATTCCAGCCAACCAACAGAAAAAGCTGCCTAATCCTGTGAAGGCTGAGCAAAAACTGGGGATGCTAGGGAGGAGTACCGTGGAGGAGGAGGAGCATCCTTGTAATTAAGCCCAGCCTATCTTAGGAAAGACTGAAGCACCTCCACTACTGGATACTCTGAACAGCTCAGGGGAGAATGGCCAGTTGCCTACTCCTACCCAAGAGGGGGCCCTGGAGCTGTTAGGGATCCTGAGGGGGGAGGAAAGATCAGGGTCCCTGGTTTGGGGTCCTCAGCAATGCCACACGAGGGACTTGAGCCACTCCACTCCCGCCGTTGCATCTATCATATCCTTCACCGTCCCAAACCTAGCCCATCACCAAAACCAAAGTTAGACAGAAGGAAGGATATCACCCATGCTAAAAAGGGGCCTATGCGACATTTGAGGGAAGGGGACTGTATGCTGAAAATACTGGAAATACCTCAGAGTCTGGTCAACCAATCTGACCTGACTTTAGCCCAACAATGCTGGTTGTGTTTGTCTGCAACCCCATCGGCCTACCACGCAGCCTCTGTCGTGCCTGCACTCTGGGTGAACACCAACGCCACCATAGCCTTTGCAATAGGCGCCCGATGGGGGGGGACTAGCAGATGCAAACCTACATGATGACCTCTACGACAGCTTGGTAAAGGGGAGTTAGCCACCTTCACATCATTGGCCCCATGGCTGTTGGCGTACACCTTCTGGGGCCACCTTCCTTATGCGTCAAAAGGAGTCAGGATCCCTGGGAGGGCAGTCCGGTGGGGGAAAGGATGGGAAACCACTGGCAGGAGTGCCAAATGGAATTGACCATAAGCTCTCCTCAGAAAAAGCATGAGGCAGTCAAAATCACCCAAAACATTTCCCCTTCCACATACAACCTCTACAGAAACAGAGTCATTTTCTCTGCTCGGCCGCAGCTGCACATTACCAAACAGAGAGGCAACTCCACAAAGGGACTATGCAAAAGCAAGTCTGTAGCACCCAAATTCCCACTTTGGCTAAGCAGCAACACAGTGGGCTCAGACTGTGTTCCCTTTCCCTTTGGAAATGAGAGCTCCCGCTATTTCCTGGAGCCTGGAGTTCCCTTTATCATTGACAAAGCCCAGGGACATGAAGAACCTCTACTCCAGCCACTAACTGGCATGTTTCTGGCAGGGACTTTGGGGGTCTGGCATGATGAATACAACCCAACATAGTCTAGGTCAGATCGCCCAGACTTTAGTCAAAGTGCAAGACCAGATAGACCAGCGGTTGCCATGGCCCACTGGTGGGCCGTGAGAAAATTTTGGTGGGCCACAGAAAAATCTCACCCCCAGAGCACCCCCCCCCAAAGCAATTAATCCAGGCTGCGTGCCCCCCACATGGCCTGCAGGAACCCTCCCCGCCCACTCACTCCTTACATGGCAAACTTGCCTGCTAAATTGCTATTTTTTCTCTTTCCGACCATCAGCTGTTCTGCTGTGCCAGGAGATTTAGATTAGCTAGGAAACAGGAAATGGTTGGATTTCTTGCTTTCTAGCTAGTCTTTAGATCTTCGCTCTGCTTTTAAGCACAGCTGAACCTCCCTTAGGACTGAAGGTTCTATTATTCAGAGCAGACTCGGCAAGCAAATTTTATGACACAGACTCAGATAGCCGATGGCAGATAGATAGATCACTGAATGATTCTGTGAGCAACTCAATCTGCCTGCCTGCTTTGCCTGATTTTGGGTAAAAGTTGCTCTTTTTTTAATAAAAAATTCAATATTTACATACATGGTGTGCTGTGAGTTAATTTTGTGAGTTTGTGTGCTAGCAAATTTTATGAGTTTGCTTGCAAGCAAATTTTATGTGACAGATTGAGCTAGCCAATAGCAGATAGCTAGATCTCTGAATGAATCTGTGATTCTGTGAGCAACTGTGAGCAAACTGTGCATGTCCTTATGATGGCCACCAGCAGTCAGTAAGCTCCATGAGGGGAGTGGGATTTTTGGCTGTTGGGGGGGTAAGGGGGTTCTGTTTCTTACCCCCGACCCCTGGTTCGTCATCTGGATCTCTGGTGGATCCGACTGGTGTCAGCTGTTGTTGGATTCCCGGTTGGTGGTCAGCGGTCGGCGGCGGACGGCGGCAGGTGGCGGTGGTGGACGGCAGCGGAGGGCCCAGTGGACGCGTTGCTGGCTGGGCATTGCCTGATGTGGAAAGGCCGATCCGAGTGGAAACAATGCCAGCTCGGTGAGCTGCCGCTGCCGCTGCCAGCTTTCGGCGGGCGGGCCGGGACTGTTGGTTTTGCTCAGAGGCGTGTTTGGAGGCTCGGAGGTAGTGGCGCCAGCCCAGAGGCTGTGTCAGCATGAGGAGCGGGCAACTATGGAGCCCGCCCTGGAGATGGATGGCGGCCCCCAGCTGGGCATTGGCCGATGTTGGTGGGAGCCGGGCTGCTTGCTGCGACTGTTATGCCGAACTGTTATGCTGCGACTGCTTTGCCAAACTGATGACTATGCCAACTTGGAGATCTTCAACCGGGGCTAATTTTCCCTCCCACCCCATCTGTCCAGGCTGGTGGGGTTGACTGTCCCCACCCACTGAGAGGGCAGTGGTGGTTTTGTTTCAGCTTTCCACCCAGCCTGCTGCTGTGAGAGGGCAGCAGTGACTGGTT
>SOZL01001581.1:0-16642 GCA_009733165.1 Naja naja | reverse complement strand
TTCAATCATACAATTTATCTGTCATCTCAGTATCGTCACAGGCTCTGGACAGTGTACAAATAGTAAAATAGAGGTTTAAAAAGAAACCTTCCAGTTTAAAACTTCAGTGATAAAGTTATAACTAATACCAGTACAAATATGCAAATGTCTAAATATGAAACATGTTTCTCAATGGATTCTGGGTAGAAAAGAGCAAATGGAAAATCAGTTCTTTGCAACAAAAGAGGTACAGCATATTTGATCTTCCATCAGGTTCCCGGTTTTTGTTTTTGTATTTAGACCTTTCTGTCCCAGTGCATTAACCTCTTGGCCTTTTCCTACAACATACTTAACCCAGTCACCCATTAATGGAACAAACACCTGAGATTTTGGCAGCAGACACATTAACTGGGTCAACAGTTGCTATTTGGAGCACATACAGAATCTTTACCTCTGGTCTCTAATTGCCTATTATCCCATAATGAAATGCAAGTGCCAGTATTTATAAACCATGTTAGGGAGTGCATTTATGCTCGGTTGTGTGTTTGTGTATGAATTTTGGCTGGAGGAATGATCAATTCTATCTGGACATCTTCCTTTTGTCCTTTAGACTAGCAGAAAAAAGACCCCAAGTTATTTGAGAGGGATCTTGAGTCTTAATGGGCAACCAGTAAATAGGAGCCAGCATGCAGCAGCAGCAAAAAAGCTAATGCAAACATCAGTTGCATTAACAGAGGGATACAATCGAGATCAAGGGAGGTACTAATACACTCTATAAAGCCTTAGTAAGGCCACACCGAGAGTACTGCATCCAGTTTTGGTCACCACATTATAAAAAAAGATGTTGAGACTCTAGAAAAAGTGCAGAGAAGAGCAACCAGGATGATTAGGGGACTGGAGGCTAAAACATATGATGAACAGTTGCAGGAACTGGGCTTGGCTAGTCTAGTGAACAGAAGGACCAGGGGAGACAGGATAGCAGTCTTCCAATATTTGAGGGGATGCCACAGAGAGGAAGGGGTCAAGCTATTTTCCAAGGCACCCTTGAAGGCCAGACAAGGAACAATGGATGGAAACTGAACAAGGAGAGATTCAACCTGAAAATAAGGAGAAATGGATCCTCTTCTGATTGCTCAGCCGGCCTCGGCTCCCCCGCCTCTTCCACCACCTCTGGAGCCACACTCCCACTCCCTATTGGCTGTTCCTCCTTCCTTGGTGTCAGTCTCCACCAGGGGCATGACATAATACTACAGCAGTCTTCCAATATTTAATGCCACCAGGGGTGGGCTTCAAAATTTTAGCAACCGGTTCTCTGCCCACTCTGTTGTTGGTGGATGTGGCCATGGTGGGCATGGTCTAGTTGGCCTCCTGCACTATGGTGAGGGGGCTGTTTTCACCTTCCCAGGGCTCCAGAGGTTTTTTCAGCTTCCAGGAGGGTGAAAACAGCCTCCCTGGGCCCAGAGGCCATCTGGAGGCTGGAATGGACCCATTTCCAGCCTTCAGGAACTTCCTGCCTGTTTTTTTTGCCCTCCCCCACACCGGAGGATTTCTCCAAGTGAATATCGACCACCCTGGCCCGAGGCTCTGAGCCTGTTTTCTCCCTCCCTGAGCTTCTGTGGGGCTCTATACTTTCCTGGAATCCAAACGGGCCACGGGGACTCCAGGGAGGGAGGGGATGGTTGGGCAGGGCCAGCCAAGGGTAGGATTTGCCGTTCACTGAACCGGTCATAAAATTATCTACCGTATCAGCCCACTCCTGGCTGCCACAAAGAAGAAGGAGTGTTCTGGCCCGAACCTTGTTCCAAGGGGAAACAGAGGTAACAGCAAAACCTTTTAATGATTCTTACGAATTCCGCTCCTTCAAGAAGTTAAAAGGCTGTTGCAAACTAATTGTCTCTGATAAGAACGAGCCTTGCCAAGGTGCAAGGCTGCCAAGAACACTACATAAAATTGCCAAGAAATATTTCAAACACAAAGAGTCTCCAAACACCAACCAAGATATCTCAACGCCCACCAGGCTTGAGTGTAAAAACTTCTTTGCTTCCTGCAAAGAACTCTGGTTTCTCAGCTGGCTTTTATCTCCTCAGGGAGGAGCCACTAACTTGCAGCCTTACTCCCAAGCCGCCCGTGCTGCTGCAGCTGCTCTTTCCTGCGAGCAGCCCTGTACGCGCACACACTTGGCACAGGCTCCTCAGGAACCTCCTCATTGCTGCTACCAGCCTCCACAATCTCCGAAGGCAGCACTCCACTCCTGATGGTCCTGGCCCAATCCTTGCATCACATGCAGGCCCCTCATCCGAGTCCTCGCTCTCCGAGACCTCAGCCATCCGCACCTGCTGCCAGCGAACCACAACAGGGAGTCAACCTATTCTCCAAAGCATCTGAAAGAAGAAGAAGAAGCAGCAGTAGATAGAAACTAATCAAAGAGAGGAGCAACCTAGAAATAAGGAGAAATTTCCTGACAGTGAGACCATGAATCAGTGGTACAATGTGTCTCCAGAAGTTGTGGGTGGAAATTTTAAGAAGAGACTGGACAACCATTTCTTTGGAATAGCATAGGTCTCCTTCCTGAGCAGAAGTTTGGACTAGAAGACCTCCAAGGAGCCTCAGATGTTCTGAATATGATAGTTTGGACTGGAAGGGACCTGCCCAAGGCAGGAGTACATATACAGACAGAGGATTGTCCATCTTTTCTTGAAGGCTTCCAGCAATGGAGCACCCACAACTCCAGAAGGCAACCTTCTTCTCCTCTGAAATTCTTCAAATTTTATCCCACTTTTGTTGGGGTGGGGGAAACAAGTTTAAAACTGAGAGGATCCATCTGGCTGGCCCAATTTTCTCACACCAGTCCTGGCCGATCTATTTGCAAGCTCATTAAGAACTTGGTGTAATTTTGTGTAATTCACGGAGGTTTAGGGCGGACAGCTTCTCCAGGAATGGAAATTGTTTGTTTTTTTTCCATTGGCAGTGGGAGCTATTAGCCATTTTGGATTGGGAAGCCACGGAGGTGCGATCAAACAATGTAATACCTGCAGCGTGCCATTTAAAACCTATCGGAAAGTCAGTGTGATGCTTGTGAGTCATTTAGAAAATGCACATATTACTTAAGGAACAATGATCACAGCTTGATATTTACTGAATGCTTAATCAAGGTTCGAGAAGGTGGGGTGATTTTGTTGTAGCTTGTTAATAACTGTTGATTATGACCTGCCTTCATCGAGCAGTAAACAAGAGTTTGTTCTTTTCATGACTCTATAAATTCTAGATATAGCATGTGTGTGTCTGTAGAGATTCTCAGTCATCCAGGTCACCGTTGTCTCAAAGGTGCTTTTTTTCAGGAGGCAACTGGACTTCTTTGTTTTTTCTTTGAAGACATTTCGCTCAGATCCAAGAAACTTCTTCAGCTGTGACAGGATGGTGGAGAATGGAAGGATTTATGCTCCTTGCAGCTGGTCATTTGCATACTTTTAGAGGGTCATTGAGGCCACTTGGAGATTTATCTGTGTCCTCAGGTCAACCTGAGTGATGCAAATGGTTTCTGTAAGTCTGCAATTTTCCCTCTGGAAATCCATTCCTACTCCCACACCATTCAAAGACTGTTCATCCCAAATTGTATAGCTCAAAGTCTGTAGAGATTCTCAGTCATCCAGGTCACCGTTGTCTCAAAGGTGCTTTTTTCAGAAGGCACCTGGACTTTCTTGTTTTTTTTTCTTTTGAAGATGTTTTGCTTCTCATCCAAGGACCTTCTTCAGATCTGACCGGATGGTGGGGAAGGGAAGGATTTATATTCCTTGCAGACAGCTGGTCATTTGCATCCTTTTAGAGGGTCGTTGAGGCCACTTGGAGGTTTATCTGTGTCCTCAGAGTCACCCTGAGTGGTGCTCCTGGTTCCTGTAGTCTGCAATTTTTCCTGTGGTAATCCATTTGTACTCCCACACCATGCGAAGGGTGTTCATCCCAAACTGTATAGCTAAACATTTGTAGAGTTTCTCTGTCATCCAGATCATGGTTGTCTTGAAATGTCTTCAAAGGAAAAAAAACAAAACAAGGAAGTCCAGTTGCCTCCTGAAAAAGCACTTTTTGACCTGGACTGTAGTCTTTTTTTGTTTCCCAGATGCAGAGTTATTGATTGATTGATTGATTGATTGATTGATTTTATTTTATTTTGACAATCGCTTACAAGGATAAACATAGTTGTGAATACATGAAATGAATACATATAAGAAAAATAAAAGAAACAATAGGACAGATGGTAGGCACGTGCGCTTATGCACTACAGACCTCTTAGGAAAGGGGTGAGGTCAATAGTAGACAGTCTAAGGTTAAAGTTTTGGGGTTTGGGGAAGAAACCACAGAGTCAGGAGTAGACCAGACATTGACCACTCTGTTGCTGAAGTCGTATTTCCTGCAATCAAATTTGGTGTGGTTAACCTTGAGTTTGTATCTATTGTGTGCTCTTGTATTGTTATGGTTGAAGCTGAAGTACTCATTGACCGGAAGGACATTGCAATGTATGATTTTATATACTATACTTAGATCGGACTGAAGGCGGCCTAATTCTAGCTTTTCTAGGTCTAGAATTTCAAGTCTAGTGGCATAAATATTACTCCTCCATTAGACTCTGGTGCTGCCAGCCAGAAAGAATCTACGGAGCAGCAACACCTGCATCTAAGATAAATCACACACACATTAAGGAACAGTGTGCATTAGTGGCTTTCTGATACCCTAGCCACCATTTCCCTCCTCCTTCTCCTACAGCAACCTGCCTTTGCCTTGAATGGTTTTATAATGATGCCAGATGTCCCCGCCATAATATCTGTCCTCCTTAATAAGTTAGGAAGTATGTTTTGAATTCCGCACCACTGTGCAACCTACCCCAATCAAAGTGTTAGTACATATTATACTCACCTGAAGGACCCATCAGGGATGGGTGATTTTCAGCAGGTGTCTTTCTGTTTGTTTCTTAATTGTTCAACATCGTTCCAGCGTGTGCTTTAAAACCCGTTGTTTTCTGCACACTATCCGCGTGCCTCAATGAAGTGAGATCTGAGGTTCATTGCATCGTTTCCATACAACACAAGCCTAGCACAATTCTACTTACTCTGTCCCAAAGGTGCTTTTTCAGACATTTCGCTTCTCATCGAAGAAGCTTCTTCAGCTCTGACTGGATGGTGGGGAATGGTAGGATTTATATTCCTTGCAGACAGCCGGTCATTTGCATCCATTTTAGAGAGTCACTGAGGTCACTTGGAGGTTTGTCTGTATCCTCAGGGCCACCTGAATAGTGGAAACAGTTCCTGTAATCTGCAATTTTTGTGGAAATCCATACATACTCCCATACCATTTGAAGGGTGCTCATCCCAAAAGGCATAGCTAAAAGTCTATGGAGGTTCTCAGTCAACCAGGTCATTTTTTTATTTATTTATTTTTATTTATTTGATTTGATTTGTCAATCGCTTACAAGATGATAGGTATAAGTATAAACAGGAGTAAGATATACAGGAAATAGGTACGAATAAATGGGGACAATAGGACAGGGATGGGAGGCATGATGGTGCACTTATGCACGCCCCTTACAGACCTCTTAGGAATGGGGTGAGGTCAATAGTGGATAGTTTGAGGTTAAAGGTGTGGGGGGTTAAGGATGTAACAACAGAGTCAGGTAGTGCGTTCCAGGCATTGACCACTCTGTTGCTGAAGTCCTACTTTCTGCAATCGAGTTTGGAGCGGTTAACATTGAGTTTGTATCTGCTGTGTGCTCTTGTATTGTTGCAGTTGAAGCTGAAGTAGTCATTGACTGATAGGACATTTTGTCACAAAGATGTTCTTCCCAAAGATGTCTTACAGACCTGATTTGACCCAAAAATGTTCTTCAAGAGGCAACTGGACTTACTGGTTTTTCTTCGAAGGTGTGTCGCTTCTCATCCAAGAAGCTGGATGGTGGAGAATGGAAGGATTGGTATTCCATGCAGACAGCTGGTCATGCGCATTCTTTTTAGAGAGTCGTTGAGGCCACTTGGAGGTTTATCCGTGTCATCTGAGTCACCTGAGTAGTAAACCTCTGCTGTAACCCTAACTAGATTCAAATTTGGTAAGTAAAATGAGCCGATTGCCATGTTAAAGCAACTAATGGCGTCCCAATCTATATACAGAAGAATCTCGTTCCCATTTTGCTTCTTTTTTTTAATAAAAAGTTTTTTTTTATTGTGAACAACAAACATAGACGAACACAAACATAAAACAACAAAATAAAACCATCTTTCAATTGTACAGTGTGTCGACTGGTACATAATTCTTGTGCACAATATGTATAGTCTTTTCCTCTTGAATTTAAATTTACATTCCTATTACATTAATCAACTTTCCATGTCATATTATGTTATTATTACACCATCACTACATTTTACTTTCAAATCCACATTATCCTTTAGAGCTTTCCCGTTTTGTTTCTATCGTTATCAGCTGGTAAGGACCTACACATGGGGTGGGCTGCTGGGGATGCGCAGGGGTTCGGGAGAGCCTGTAGTTTTGAGATCCTGCTCAGTTTGGAGAACCCCCAAATCCCACTCCTGGCTGGCCCCGCCCACCCCACCCCTCCCAGGAGGCCCCACGTGGCCCGTTTTGGATGCAGGTAAGTGCAGGGCACTTGCGGAGGCTCAGGGAGGGTGAAAAATGGGCCTTCCGGAAGTTTGGGAACACTGGAAATGGGCCTGTTTCTGGCTTCCAGAGAGCCTCTGGAGCCCGGGGAAGCCATTTTCACCCTCCTGGAGGCTCAAGGAAAGCTTCCGGAGCCCGGGGAGGGCAAAAATGCCCATCCCTAGACCTACCGCCATACCCATAAGTGCTATTCAGGAGACCATCCCAGTCTGCCCAAATGGGATGGTCCATTGTTAACAGTGAAAACTTTCAAGTAAATGCCGAGGTCTCCTGATGAACGAGACAACAAAGCAGTTCCTGTGGGACAAAGGAGGGGTGGTAGGCAGGATGTCATGCCCCTGGTGGAGACTGACTCTGAGGGAGAAGAGGAACAGCCAACAGGGAGTGGAAGTGTGGCTCCGGAGGTTGTGGAGGAGGCTGGGGAAGGGCAGAGGCTGGCTGGGCAGTCAGAGGAGGACCCAGGCCCATCCCCTCTCCATCCTAGGGCATGCAGGGAGGAGAGGATAAGGTAGAGACGTGGTCTACTGGGGAAGAGAGGGCCTTGATCCTCTTCATGGGCTGCCGCTGGGGCAATTGAATAAGAGGACAGACAGGCGTACGGGCAAGCGCTGGAAACAAAGCGTGGAAATATCTCTAGTTTATGATTCCTCTCTGAGTTTGGCATCCTTCCCAGTGTGTGCTCTGTTATCTGTGGACGTCCTCCAGCCCTTATCTTGCCTGGTTTGTGTTGCTTTTTTCCTTCTTCTTGTAACTGTTTGTGTGGGAGGTTTTTTTGTCTTCCGTCAAGGATATTCGGAGCTTGGAACCAAAGTGAAGGAATAAAAGGGGCTTCTTTCATTTTGTTTTTTTTAAGTTTGGTCTTTCAAAAATGTCAAAAATGTTATTTGTTTGTTCAATTGATATGCCACCCATCTCACGGTCCACAGCTACTCAAGCTGTTGGTGTGGCCATATAATTGAAACTATACCCTTCTTAAGCTTCAACACCATGGCCATGGCTGTTGTCTTAACTGCTTTGAAAGACACTCTAGAATTCCCACTCTATGGTGGGAAGGAGGAAGAGAACTGGAGCAATGATGGTCTAATAATGGTTAATGTAGCAAGCTAGAAACCAGAACATCGTGAGTTCTAGTCCCATCTTAGCCACGAAAGCCAGCTGGGTGACTTTGGGGCAATCACCAGGAGATGGTGAGGTCTAGTCCCACCTTAGGCATGAAAGTCAGCTGGGTGACTTTGGGCCAATCACCAGGAGATGGTGCATTCTAGTCCCGCCTTAGGCATAAAAGTCAGCTGGGTGACTTTGGGCCAATCACGAGGAGACTGTGAGTTCTAGTCCCACTTTATCCATGTGATTTTGGGCCAATCACTCAGGAGATGGTGAGGTCTAGTCCCACCTTAGCCACGAAAGCCAGCTGGGTGACTTTGGGCCAATCACCAGGAAACGGTGAATCCCCACCTTAGGTGTGAAAGCCAGCTGGGTGACTTTGGGCCAATCACCAGGAGACAGTGACTTCTAGTCCCACTTTATCCATGTGATTTTGAGCCAATCACCCAGGAGATGGTGAGTTCTAGTCCTGCCTTAGCCATGAAAGCCAGCTGGATGACTTTGGGCCAATCACATTCCCAGTTCAATTCATCAACACAAGGTTGTTGTTGTAGGGAAAATGGGAGGAGGAAGGTGTGTTGGACTTATTCGCCACCCTGAGTTATTGGTAAAAATATTAAGGGCAGAAGATAGATAAATAAATAAAATAAATAACAAACAAACAAACAAATAAATAAATAAATAAATAGCCCTCGAGATAGGCAAGCCATTGAGAATAAGACCAAAAACACTTTAATTGTAAAACTTCGGGCAAAAGTTTGGATCCACAAGCACATAAGACCGTCAACCCATCACTCATCCTCATTTTTTGATCGATTATGTGCCACCCCGTCACTCTTAGCAACTCTTAGCAACCGCAAAGACAGATTTTTTTTCCCCAATGGCCTTGAACTTCTCCAGCTCTGTGGAATTGAAAAAGCACAGCTTTAATCCATATTCGGATGCTGAGAGTATTGAGCTCCTTATCAGGAGAAGGATTGAAGGGTGACGTCCCAACAGGACAGAAGAGAATCAAAGGAGGGCTCACCGTTGCCCAAATTGGGGGAAAGGGCAGGGCACAAAATAGTAATAGCACTCGGGCTTATATACCTCTTCATAGTGCTTCACAGCCCTCTCTAAATGGTTTACAAAGTCAGCCTATTGCTCCCAACAGTCTGGGTCCTAAGTTTACCCACCTCAGAAGGAGGGAAGGCTGAGTCAACCTGGAGCCAGTCAGGATTGAACTCCATGCTGTGGGCAGAGTTAGCCTGCCATACTGCATTCTTTATTGGACCCGTGTCCTTCCTGGTTGGTGTATGCCTCCAGGGAGGTTACGTGCGGCTGGCTCCAGGCAGTTGTTAATGCTTCCTTGAGTGAGGGAGTCTTTCCTGCCACCTTGAAAGAGGCGGTGGTGAGGCCCCTCCTCAAGAAGCCTGCCTTGGACCCGGCCGTTTTGAACAGCTATCGTCCTGTCTCCAACCTTCGCTTTTAGCGAAGGTTGTTGAGAGCGTGGTGGTTCAGCAGCTTCCCTTGTTCCTGGAGGAAACTGAGTATTTAGATCCGTATCAGTCGGGCTTCAGGGCGGACACAGCACGGAGACAGCATTGGTCGCACTGATGGATGATCTCTGGAGGGCTCGGGACAGGGTTTTTCCTCTGTCCTAGTCCTTTTAGATCTCTCAGCTGCTTTCGATACCATCGACCATGGTATCCTTCTGCAGCTGCTTAGAGGATTGGGGTGGGGGCACCATTTTGCTGGTTCTCCTCCTTCCTCTCAGGCCGCCAGAGTCGGTGTTGGCAGGGGCAGAGGTGGCCCCAGGCCCCTCACTTGTGGGGTGCCTCGGGGTCTGTCCTCTCACCTCTCCTGTTTAATATCTACATGAAACCGCTGGGTGAGATCATCCGAGGTTTTGGGGTGAGGTATCATCAGTATGCTGATGATACCCAGCTTTATATCTCCACCCCAGACCAGATCAGTGATGCTCTCTCCGTGATGTCCCGGTGCCTGGAGGCTGTGCGGGTCTGGATGGGTAGTAACAGGCTCCAGCTCAACCCCACCAAGACGGAGTGGCTGTTCTTACCGGCATCTCAGTCTTTATTGATGTACCATCTTTTGTCATGGGGAGAGGTGTTGCCCCCAAGGATAGAGAAACCTGGGTGTCCTCCTGGATTCACAGCTCGGTTTGGAGGAGCATGTGGGAGCTGTGGCCAGGGGGGCTTTTGCCCAGGTTCAGCTGGTTCGCCAGCTTCGCCCTTATTTGGACCGAGATGCCCTTCAACGGTTACTCATGCGCCGTCACCTCTAGAATCGACTACTGCAATGCTCTACATGGGGCTCCTTGCGGACGGTCCGAGGCTTCAGCTGGTGCAGAATGCAGCCGCATGGGCTGTGATGGGGTATCCCAATACTCCCATGTTACACCCTCCTGCGGCTTGCATTGGTTGCGGTTGCCTCCGGTCGCCTTCAAGGTATTAGTAACAACTTATAAAGCCCTTAATGGCTTGGGTCCAGGGTACTTAGGGAACACCTCCTGCCAGCATCATTTTCCGACGCCCTGTTCGCTCTCATAGGAGGGGCCTCCTTGGGGTGCCGTCGGTCAGGCATTGTCGGCTGGTGGTCCCCAGGGCTAGGGCCTTCTCTGTGGGAGCACCTGCCCTTTGGAATCAGCTCCCCGTGGATCTCGTTTGGCCCCTGACCTCGCCTCCTTCCGGACCTGAAGACTTGGTTGTTTCAACGGGCCAGCCTGGAATGACCCGGGGGGGGGGGTTGGGTTTTATTTTTAACTGTATTCGGCTTGTTTATTTGTTTAATTCTTTTTATTGTAAATTTTTCTCTGTTTTAATGTTCGCCACCCTGAGTCCTTAGGGAATAGGGTGGCATACAAGTCGAATAAATAATAATAAATAATAATAATTCTAACCACTGTGCCATCACAGTTCCTTCCTTCCTTCCTTCTTTCCTTCCTTCCTTCCTTCCCAATAGCATTTAGGCTTATATACCGCTTCACAGTGCTTTACAGGTCTCTCTAAACAGTTTACAGAGTCCTCGTTTTACTGACTTCGAAAGGATGGAAGGCTGAGTCAATCTTGAACCAGTCAGGATTGAACTCCATGCTGTGGGCAGAGTTAGCCTGCAATACTGCATTCTAACCACTGTGCCACCATGGCTCCTTCCTTCCTTCCTTCCTTCCTTCCTTCCTTCCTTCCTTCCTTCCTTCCTTCCTTCCTTCCTTCCTTCCCAACAGACTTATATATTGCTCCACAATGCTTTACAGTCCTCTCTAAGCAGTTTACAGAATCAGCCTATTTCCCCCAACAATCTGGGTTCTCATTTTACCGACCTCGGAAGGATGGAAGGCTGAGTCAACCTTGAGCCAGTCAGGATCGAACTGCATGCTGTGGGCAGAGTTAGCCTGCAATACTGCATTCTAAGCACTGCACCACCAGGGCTCTGAAACAAGTAAACATGGCGGTCACAACCATGGGATTTTTAATGTGCCCTGGGAACAAGGAGCAGGGAATCCATCCCATTGAGGTTTTTTGGTCTCTTCCCCATTAATATTCTCAGCTGGCCACATGGAAGAAGGTGATAGCTATCGAAGTATTTATTTACATCCTGTCTTTATTATTTTTTAAAATAACTCAAGGCAGCAAACATACCTAATTCTGGGTATTACTCCTTCCTCTTCCTGTTTTCCTCACAATGACAATCCTGTGAGATGAGTTGAGCTGAGAGAGACTGGCTAGCCCAAAGTCACCCAGTTTTCATGCCTGAGGTGGAACTAGAATGCACAGTCTCCTGGTGATTGGTCCAAAGTCACCCAGCCAGATTTCATGCCTAAGGCAGGATTAGAACTCACCATCTCCTGGTGATTGACCCAAAGCCATCCAGCTGGCTTTCATGTCTAAAGCAGGACTAGAACTCACAACCTCCTGGTGAATGTCCCAAAGTCATCCAACTGGCTTTCATGCCTAAGGCAGGAGTAGAACTCACCGTCTCATGGTTACTAAAGTAAACCTGACTCTCCGTATTTAACCTTTAAGTAGTTAAAGTATTTAATCTGCAGCTATTTTTTTTTCTTTTCCTGACATACTGGTATCAGAACTTGGGGTAGCTGAAACAGCTGTGTTGGCACAACCTTGGCAATATTTATCTTTGTGAATATTTAACGTATGTGTTATTGCATTATAATTTTCATTTCTCCGATTCCCCCCAAAGCCTCTCATTATCGCCATTAATGCTTTATGTATCTCCAGGCATTTGCAATGATTGAAAAATGTATTCTAATAAGATTATTCTGGAAATCTTTGCACACACAGGGAAACAAGACATATGCAGTCAGAGCCATTCTCTCTCTCCCTCCCTCCTTCTCTCTCTCTCTCTCTCTCTTTCTCTATGTGTGTGCGTGTGTGTGTGGAATGTGCATGTGATGGACAGGTGTCCGTTTTGGCAACCTTGTCCAAAATGAACAATAAGGCACATCAGCAGGGTGGCAACTGGCTGACAATTAATTGCATTATTTCTTTCAGGTGGTTTGCCAAGAGTGAATTTTTATTATTGTCTTGCCTTGTTCGATGAGCTGAAAAGAGGACTCACTTTTGATGCTCTGAGTTTTCCCATGAATAACCTTCTGTTTTTTGCTCAGGAGACTTGAGTTTCCTGATGCATTAATTCATTTAATGAATTAATATATATTAATTCATTAAGGAAATATGTACAGGTACTTCTCAGCTTACGACTGCAATTGAGCCCAAACTTACTATTGCTAAGTGAGAAGTTTTTAAATCAGTTTTGCCTCATTCTTCGACCTTTCTTGCCACCGTTGTTAAGTGAATCACTGCAGTTGTTAAGTTAGTGGCAGGGTTGTGAAGTGAATCTGGCTTGTTCATTGATGTTGCTTATCAGAACACAAAAAAGGATGACGTGACTTCTGGACATTGCAGCCATGATAAATATATACCAGTCACCAAGTGTTCAGATTTTGATCATGTGACCTTGGGATGGTGCAAAGGTCACAAGTGTGAAAGAATCACTTTTCTCTGGGCTGTTGTAACTTTGATCAGTCACTAAACAAATGGTAGTAAGTCATGGACGACCTATTTGTTGTTGTTGTTAGTTGCGAAGTCATGTCCGACTCATGGACAATGTTGCTCCAGGACTTTCTGTCCTCTACCATCTTCTGGAGTCCGTTTAAGCTCATACTGACTGCTTCAATGACTCCATCCAGCTCCCTCCTTCTCTGCTGTCCCCTTCTTCTTCTTTTGCTCTCAATCTTTCCCAGCATTCAGCTCTTCTCCAGGGAGTCCTTCCTTCTCTTGAGGTGGCCAAAGTTTTTGAGTTTCATCTTCAGGATCTGGCCTTCTAAAGAGCAGTCAGGGTTGATCTCCTCTAGGACTGACTGGTTGAGTCGCCTATCAGTCCAAGGGACTCGTGGGAGTCTTCTCCTCCAGCACCAGAGATCAAAGGCCTCTATTCTTTGGCGCTCTGCCTTCCTTGTGGTCCAGCTCCGTTCTCCTGTGCAGGGCAACCAGAGGTGGTATTCAGCAGGTTCGGAGCAGTTCTAGAGAACCGGTAGCAGAAATGTTGAGTAGTTTGAAGAACCATCAAATACCACCTCGGACTCACCTCCATTTCTTCTCTGCCTACCAAGTCCTAGCTGATTGGCTGGGTCTTCTTTTGTTGCCCTGCACAGGAGAACAGAGCTGGAAAGCAGGTCAGTGGGATGGGGAGGGAATGGAGATTTTGCAGTAGCCTTCCCCTGCCACGTCCATCAAGTCATGCCAACCAAGCCATGCCCACAGAACCAGTAATAAAAAATGTTGAATCCCACCACGGAGGGCAACGAAAGAAGACCCAGCCAATCAGCTGGGAGGTAGCAATAGACTGACCATCAGCTGGGACTTGGAGGCTTGGGAGGCAGCGAATACATCATTGGGTGCCCCCATCCTCCCAGGCTAGGTCTCCCTGCAGCCTCCCGGGAGCCAAAACGGTGCATGCGGGGAGTCCTGGAAGGGGAGGGGACAGGTGGGCGGGGCCAGTCGGAGGTAGTATTTGCAGGTTCTCCAAACTGGTCAAAATTTCCGCTACCGGTCTGCCAAAATCGGTCGGAACTGGCTGAATATCACCTCTGGTCCTAAATCACTTTCTTCAGTGCCATTGTAACTGTGTATGGTCATTAAATGAAATTAGTTTAGTGTAAGATTTGGAGATAGGCCCATCGCTATAGAAAACCACAGGTCTGCAATGCAGATAAAGCCACATATCCCGATCAATAGCTTTATAATCGGAAGGAATGTGGGTAAGATAAAAACACAGTAAATTATGTCTCTTTTCCCAGCCGAGCTTCAACCAAACATCTTGGTGACCTTTGACCTCTCTGCTGGCAGCTCATCAAAATACGGTCCATGTCTCCATTTCTCCGACAATTTTTCGACTCCCATTTTCTTCTTAATGTTTCCTTCTAACTAATTGGCCCATATATACATATAAATCTGGGAGCCTCTCCTGGCCTCATCTTTTACTATATTTTTTACCTTTATTAATATAGAAGAGGCACTGAATATAGAAAGTCTTCTTAAAGGCTTAAATATGGAGATGACCTTCTGTGGGTTTGGGTGAAAAATGAGGTGTCCTGCTTCATCAAATCCCTTTCCTCGCCGGTGGAAAATGGGATCGTGTGGCTTAATGGTCCCTCTTTCTGTACAAAAGAAATTTATGAATTCTCTCCCTCCCGCCTTAATTTTGCCTTCTCATCTTTTTCCACTGCTTAAAAACTTCTGATAACTACAGCTCTAACTGCAGAGGGCAAGACACAGTTCCCACTGAGTTGGAATGTCTGTCTTTTGGCCAGAATATTACTTTTCACCAAATATAGTTCCATATTTCTTTAAACATTCCCACCACAGTGAAAACTTTCTTCCAGATGCCTCCTTAGTCCTGCTGTCCTAAGTATAGGGAATCCTATCCAACTAGATAGTATCATCAGTACTAGAAGGGTGGGAAGTTTGCAGAGAGGAGGAGGAGGAGTGTTGGTGGTGTTGGAGGTGGAGGTGGTGGAGGGGAGGAAGAGGAGGAGGAGGAGGTGGTATCAGAGGTGGAGGAGGAGGAGGAAGAAGAAGAGGACTGTGGGGTCCCGGTTCTCTCTGAGCTTGGTTGTTCTCTTGCACACATTACCCAACTATGTAACATTGTCAGTGCTAGAAGGGTTGGATTTTGAGATCCTTTGTGCTCTCTGAGCTTGGTGGTTTTCCTGCAGACATTTCACGACCCAATGAGTCAACATCATCAGTGCTAGACGGGAACAGTATTTGCTTTCTCTTCATATACAAGTGTAACATAACCACAGCCCAGACAACTATGGTAATTAATAATGGTAATTAAGGGTAATTATGTAATTCTGTGTAACTTGTTGTATAAAGTTGTATAAAGATGACACCCTGATGTTGGAAACTGAACCAGATAAGGTGTTTGACATATGGGGATCAGGGGTTGAAATAGGCTTTTAAAAATGTCAGGAAGAGGTTGGAGAAGAGTCAAAGTTGGTGAAAAGTCATTGAGAAAGTTGGAGAAAGAGACAACAAGAAGGAAGATAATTAATAAGCAATGGTGGAATTGGGCCACAAAAGTGATGTTAGGTCCACGATGATTCAAGGTGACAATAGATGTTTGCTAGACAAGAATAATAATAATGCAGCATAGGCAGGGATGGGATTCAAATTTTTAACAACCAGTTCTGTGGGCGTGGCTTAGGTGGTGGGCATGGCTTGGTGGTCATGTGACCAGGTAGACATGGGTTGGTGGTCATATTATTGGCTAGGCGTGGCCAACTCAATATCACTCATATGGTGAGGCACACATCTCCTCGTCTGGCCTCTCATGACTGTGGGGATGCTGCAACAGTCGTAAGTGTGAAAATGGTCATAAGTCACTTTTTTCAGTGCCATTGTAACTTTGAATGGTCACTCCACACAAGCAAAGTACCAGCAAAGGAGTGGAAAAAACCCTAGAGACATTAATGAGACAGGAAGTCTAGTCCTGCCAAGAACATAATAAGGGTTAACAGAGAGGCAGTTTCTGTAAGCAACACCAGAATGTTTCCTTCCTGCCTTCCTTACAGGATTAGGCCAGTAATTTCTTCTAACAACCGGTTCTCTGAACTGCTTAGAATGTTAACAACCGGTTCTAGCGAATAGGTGCGAACCGGTAGAATCCCACCCCTGAGCATAGGATCCATCTACCTTATGCAGAATATCTAGGGGAGAAAAGATCAAGAAGAAAAACAAGAAAGAAAAATTGAGGTTTTGCTTGGTGTAAAAGGCGACTGGTCAAGTTAACAGAAACCCTTGATTAAGTCTTTGGGATATTTAGTAGAATCATAGGATTGGAAGAGTTTTTTTGGAAGTCTTCTAGCCCAAGTCCCTGCCCTAAGCAGGAAACCTTGTGCATTCTGGATGAATAGCTGTCTGATCTTTTCTTGAAGACCATCAGTGTTGGAGCATCCACAATTCCACGAGGCAAGCTATTCTTTTGCTTAATAGTTCACACTGTCAGGAAACTCCTCCTTAGTTCCAGGTGGTATTGGACCATTCACACTGGTTCAGGAGAAAGAAGCAGCAGCGATCTGGTGTGGGTCGCCGAACCAGTAGTGACTTCTGGCTGGCCACGCCCTCGACCAGGTTGCCTGGTCGCCCCTCGCTCGCTTGCCCTGCCCACCTGACGTTCGCTCATGCTGCTCGCCGCTGGCCCCACCCAGTCCTCCTCCCTCTATGCGGCATGCTCAATGGTGGGATTCAAAAATTTTACTACCGGTTCTGTGGATGTGGCTTGGTGGGTGTGGCAGGGAAGGATACTGCAAAATCCCATTCCCTCCCCACCCCACTAACCTGCTTTCAGCTCCGTTCTTTGCAGGGCAACAAAGAAGATC
>SOZL01001580.1:30837-46446 GCA_009733165.1 Naja naja | reverse complement strand
AAGGAAGGAAGGAAGGAAGGAAGGAAGGAAGGAAGGAAGGAAGGAAGGAAGGAAGGAAGGAAAAAGCCCAGTTGCCTTTTGGAAAAATCACCTTTGGGACAACCCTGACTTGGATGAAGGAGAATCTCCATAAGTCATTTTTTCAGTGCCCGTTATAACTTCGGACTGTCATGAAATGAACGCCTGAAAGTCGAGGTCTACCTGCATTTGAGCAGGTTGGAGATATTTTTAACTTTCTGTTGCTCCTGCTTTTTATTTATTTATTTATTTTTGGCCCCTTTCTATTGCAACCTGGAGACCCATCCCACGAATATCAGTCTGGCCTTCTGGTGCTCACCTGGTTTATTTCTCATTTGGTGAACGTTAATATTAGGTAACGCAGGGCCACCGATTTTGATGATTGCTGCTGTCCGTGATTTTTCATTAAGGGCTTTGATGGGGCCCACTTGAGTTATTTCCTCACTCCTGCAAAACTTATGTGGTTTTTGCACACCAAGCCTGACCTAATTTTTGAACCTGCTCTTGGGACAGGGATGTCTACTTACGGGGGGGCGTCAAACAATCAAGACGGTTGTGTTAAACTAAGAGTTGTTGGTGTTTTTTAGAACTTTGGAAGAAATCAGAAGTCATTCATTGTATATGTGGTTGTGTGTGTGTGTGTGTGTGTGCGTGCGTGTATATAATATTTATATTTATATATATTTCCTCTTTTAAATAACTTTCTGCATCTCTCCGTCTGTCTGTCTGTCTCTCTCTCTGACTCTCTCTCTCTCTGTGTCTCTCTCTCTCTCTGTGTCTCTGTCTGTCTGTCTCTCTCTGTCTCTCTGTCTCTCTCTCTCTGTCTGTCTGTCTCTCTGTCTCTCTGTCTCTCTCTCTCTGTCTGTCTATCTGTCTCTCTCTGACTCTCTCTCTGTCTCTGTCTCTGCCTGTCTGCCTGTCTCCCTCCCTCTCTCTCTGTCTCTGTGTGTCTCTCTCTGTCTCTCTCTCTCTTCTCTCTCTCTCTCTCTCTCTCTCTCTCTCTCTCTCTGACTGTCTCTCTCTGCCCCTCTGTCTCTGTATCTTTCTCTCTGTCTCCCTCCCTCCCCCTGTTCTGTCTGTCTCTCTCCAGACAAGGAACAATGGATGGAAACTGAACAAGGAGAGATTCAGCCTGGAAATAAGGAGAAACTTTCTGACAGTGAGAACAATCAACCCATGGAAGAGAAGTTGCTTTTGGAAGTTGTGGGAGCTTCATCCCTGGAGGCTTTCAAGAAGAGGTTGGACTGCCATCTCTCAGAAATGGTGTAGGGTTTCCTTCTTGGGGGGCGGGGTTGGACTAGATGACCCACAAGGTCCCTTTCCAACACTGTTAATCTTTTATCTGTCTCTGTTCTCTCTTTCTCTCTCCCTCTTGTTATCTTTTTTCTTCTTCTTTATTATTTCTTTCTGGTTGTTAGGCTAAAATTGGGGTGACAGCCATTCCTTGCTGGAAAGATTACATGTGCTAGTGAGAGAAGGGAATATTTACAGCTCAGGATTGAAATGAGGAATCCTGGGACCTTCATCACTGGAGACTTTCATGAAGAGACTGGACTGCCCTCCGTCAGAAATGATGTAGGGTGGGGGTGGGGGTTGGACTAGATGACCTTCAAGGTCCCTTCCAACTCTGTTATTCTGTTAGGATCCAAATGGCTGGTCTAGTGAAGAGAAGGACCAGGGGAGACAGGAGAGCATCTGTCAGGGAGTAAAAACTGCTTCCAAACATCCCTGCTAATTAGAGGTGGACCGTGCCTTTCTTTGCTGTCAACTTTCATTAAATAAAACCCAGAAAATAATCTAGGAAACATATTTTTATTTACAAAAATAATAAAACCTAATGGACTAGATACCAGCAGCTTAATCTCACACCAAAGGCATATAAAGAAAATTTGTATAAGATGTTTTACAGGTGGCACCTATCCCCAAGAAGGATTGCAAGAATGTTTAAGGATAAATCGGATAAGTGTTGGAAATGTCATCAGATACCTGGCTCCTACTACCACATGTGGTGGACTTGCGTTGAAGCTAAAAGATACTAGACTAAAATCCACATGTGGTTGGAAAAATGACACAACAACACAATGACAATGACTTGAAACCTGAGATATTCCTGTTGGGAATTGTACTAGAGACATTTAACAAAGAACTGAAATATTTGATTGTTAATGTACTGACAGCTGCTAGAATTGTATTTGCTAAAAACTGGAGAAATGATAAGACACCTACACAGGAGGAAGTGATTAAGAAGATCTTGGATTGTGCCGAAATGAGTAGATTAACATTTGAAATTAGGGACCAAGAAGAAAAGCAGTTTTATAAGATATGGAATATGTTCTATCAATGGTTAGACAAAAAAGTTTGGTAATATATTTTGGGGAATATAAAGATAGATAGAACTGTTAGAAACAATATAGAGATTATAATATGATAAAGGATTAATAATAATGATTATAGTTTTTCCTTTTTGTAATATTGAGTATGAATAATGAGGGGAAGGCACTGTGATTTTTAACCGACCGACATACTTGAAATTGATATGGATCTATGTGTTGTATGTTTGTTTGTTATGTTTGTGTTTTTGGAAAAATAAAACCTTTTATAAAAAAAAAATCTCACACCAAAGGCATATAGAAAAAAAAGTACAAAGGAAGTTACAGGAAGTGAAGTAAAAAAACTCTTTGAACATGCGCAGTGAATCAGAAATCACAAGACTGTCTTATCTCATTGCTATAGAGACAAGATAACACAGTTCTAGCTAGCAGGCAACTGCCTGCAAATCTTAGTTTAGGAGCTTGGCAGACAAATAAAAAAAACTGTAGTGACAGCATCTTCCAATATTTGAGGGGCGGCACAGAGAGGAGGAAGGGTGTTAAACTATTTTCTAAAGCACCCAAAGGCCAGAGAAGGAAGAATGGATGGAAACTGATCGAGGAGAGATTCAACCTGGAAATAAGGAGAAACTTTCTGACAGGAGAACCATCAACCCACGGAACAGAAGTCGCCTTTGGAAGTTGTGGGAGCTTCATCCCTGGAGGCTTTCAAGAAGAGACTGGACTGCCATCTGTCAGAAATGGTGTAGGGTCTCCTGCTTGGGTGGGGTGGGGGGTTGGACTAGATGACCCACAAGGTCCCTTTCCAACTCTGTTAATCTGTTCTCTGTTCTCTCTCTCCCTCTGGCTATCTTTTTTCTTCTTCTTTATCTTTCTTTCTGGTTGTTAGGCTAAAATTGGGATGACAGCCATTCCTTGCTGGAAAGATTACATGTGCTAGTGAGAGAAGGGAATATTTACAGCTCAGGATTGAAATGAGGAATCCTGGGTGGTCTCTGAGATAGGTCGTTTCCTGGCAGATGTTTTATGACCCAACTAGGTAACATCATCAGTGCTAGAAGGGAGTGGGGTTCATGGAAATGAGGAGGAGGAGGACTGTGGAGTCCCTGGTGCTCTGAGCTTGCTTGTTTTCTTGCAGGTGTAACCCTAGGCTACAATCTTTGTAAGGTAAGTGTGCTGACCCAAGCCTCTGTTCAAATCAAACAAACACAAGGTATATATAAAAGCAAACCTTGTTAATGTGTCTCTGTGAATTCTGTTCATTCACAGCAAAGAGTCATTAAAACTAATTGTCCCAGATAATAGCAAACCCTTTCAAGGTTACAAAAGGCTGCCAAGAGTACAAGATTAACTGCAGAGAAATATTCCAAGCCAAAAATCTCCAAACACAAACAAGAATAGTCAGGACTTTGACGAGAACTTGGAGTTAAAAGAACTTCTTTGCTTCCTGCATAGAAGCCAACCCTGAAGGCTGGCTTTTATCCCTTATGGGAGGAGCCATGACCTTGCAGCCTTACTTTCGAGTCGCCTGTGCTGCTGCAGCTGCTCTTTCCTTCAAGCAGCCCTGCGCACATGGGCACTGGGCACAGGCTCCTCGGGGACAACTTCATCACTGCTGCCAGCCTCCACAATCTCCAAAGGCAGCACTCTACTCCCTGAGGGTCCTGGCTCCATCCCTGCATCACACACAGGCCCCTCAACCAAGTCCTCGCTCTCCGAGACCTCAGCTGTCCACACCTGCTGCCGGTGAACCACAACAATATGTACTTCTAGTCCCCCCCCTGTGCTGTCCAGACAGTTTATAGTTAGTTAGGAATTGGGAGCTGTCCCCTTAAGGGAATGCATCATGGTAAATGTTGTTAAGGTATCCTGGGAAATGTAGTCCATGTCATGTGGTCACATCTGTAATCCTGATTGGTCACTGAATTAACCCTTGGTGGGTTGGGAGAGGTTTCTTCACTCTTGCCTGAACCCCAGCAGCATGCTGGCACCTCACCCCCTTGCTCCATCCTTATGAGAATGAAAAGAGAACCATCCTTTTACACCATAAAGTCAGCTATGCATTGTTTCTCTCAGAACTCAGTTGTTGTCTTGCAGATGTTTCATAACCGAACTAGGCAACATCATCAGTGTTAGCAGGGAGTGGGGCTTCTGGAGAAGAGGAGGAGGAGGAGGAGGAGGAGGGGAGGAGGAGGAGGAGAAGGAAGAGGAAGAAGGCGACTGTGAAGTCCTTGGTGCTCTCAGATCTTGGCTGTTTCCTTGCAGACGTTTCATTACCAAACTAGTTAATATCATCAGTGCTAGAAGGGACTAAGAGACTCTCTGTGTTGATTGCTGGCGAAGAGGTCTCTTTGTTCCCTTTTTGGCTTTTGAAAAGCTTGTAAATGTTCTTTACCTTAATGTGCTTGTTGATGGCCGGTTTGTCCCCGTGCCAGGCTTTCAGGAATTCTCTGGCATTTTTGCACTTGGCTTGGTCTAGGATGCTCCCAGTTTCCCTGTGGAAATTGTGATGACCCAAAGGGGCGCAGCACCAAGGCCACACAGTCAGACAATCAGCAGGATCCCTTTATTAGCTCCAACTTTTCCCCCAGTGTCCTGGTTACCTTCTGGGCTGGAGAAAAAAACTCTCCCAGGAACAGCCTTTGACTGCAGAGAATCAAGTCCAAAACATGGTCAACACAAACTGCAACTAAAAGTCCAATCAAGGCAAAATGAGGCAAAAATGAGTCCAGCAGGGCAGGAGAAGGAATTCCAGGTGTGAAGGAACGGCAGTAATTCAGCATGTTTGGGAGGATGCCAGGAACGCAAATAACTAAAGTCAACACAAGATGAACTCATGTTTGCTCCCAGCAGCTGCCACCCAGCATGCATCTCTTTTAAACTCCCTTCCCAGGTGTGGCTAAGGAAGGGGATCAGGGCCCTTTCCTCCCCTGTAAGCCACGCCACCCACGTTGCTCCCTTCTCCGCTCCTCCCTGCATGCCCTAGGATGAAGAGAGGGTGGGACTGTGTTTTCCTCTGAACTCCCCCTCCCTTGTTCTACCTCTTCCCTGCTCTGCCCAGCTGGATTTTGACCTTCCCCAGTTTCCTCCGCAGCCAACGGAGCCACACTCCCACTCCCTGTCAGCTGTTCGTCTTCCTCCTTGGATTCAGACTCTGACAGGGGCATGACAGGAAACTATGGTTGAGTGTATCCAAGTGTTGTGAGCTTCAAGGAGTTTCCATCCTGTTTTCTGATTGCTAATTGGTTCATGGATGTGCTCTATGAGTCTCCTGCCAGCTTGTCTAGATTTCTCACAAATTCCTACTTACCCGTTCTCCCTCATCAATGCAACACATCATCAAATCTCTCAACCAAGCTACCGTTTCCCCGAGAATACAGCCTACCTTGAAAGTAAGTCCTGGCTTGATTTTTACACGTGCGCCCAATATAAGCCCTAGCCACAAAATAAGCCCTAATTAAGATCCCACCCACCCCAGAGTGGATGGGTAAAAATTAAGCTAGGAGGGCTGGAGGGCTGGAGCTGCCCTACTACTTCCCTTTGGACAGGTGTAGCCAGGCCTCACATCCCCTCGACACCTGCCTGGCCGGCCCATTTCTTCTGCAGCTGGCAAGGCTGGCAAGGCTTTCCTGAAGGCCTCTGGAGCTGAGAACAAAGCTCTGGATCCATCCTGAGTTTCATTATCCAATGCAGAGGCCTTCAGGAAAGTCTTGTCGGCTGCAGAAGAAGACGTTCTGGGAGGCCTCTGACAGCGAAAAGGAGGCCGGGGGTGATGCGCACAAGTGAGGTTAGTCAGTGAATGACATCCCCCCAAAATAAGACCTGCTGCCCTTTTTGGTGGCAAAAAAATTATAAGACAGGGTCTTATTTTTGGAGAAACACAGTAGATAAGGGCTAACAGAATTCAAGAGGGTTTGGATTTAGTCCATTTGTGGCTACGCAGCGATTCCAGGCTTGTTCCTCTCTTGACTCCGCCACTCCTTCTCCTCCTGCAACCAACATCTGAATCTCCTGCCCATCATGTCTCTCCCCGCCTTCACCCTTCATAGGAACATCGTAAGCTGGCAGAGGATGGACATGTGAAATCATGTGAGATCATGCGAAATCACGCAAAGCTCCTGAAAATAAGACCTGGTGCCTTTTTTTTTTGGTGGCAAAAAAATTATAAGACTGGGTCTTATTTTTGGGGAAAGACGGGGATGTTCTTATTTTCTTGCCAATAATAATAATAATAATAATAATAATAATAATAATAATAATAATAATAATAATAATAATAATAATAATAATAATATATTAGACTTGTATGCCGCCCTCTCTCCCTAAGGACTCAGGGTGGCTCACATTATAAAACACAATACAATAATTTACTTAAAAAATAATTAAACAATACAAGCCCAATAATACATTAAAACCAATTAAAATCAGAACCCCCCCTCCTTGGTTCAGTCCAGGCCGCCTGCTGAAATAACCAGGTCTTCAGGTCCCGGTGGAAGGAGCGGAGATCAGGGGCCAAACGAAGGCCCAAGGGGAGCTGGTTCCACAAGGTGGGTGCTCCCGCAGAGAAGGCCCTATCCCTGGGCACCACCAGCCATCAATGTCTGGCTGACGGTACCCCAAGGAGGCCCTGCCTGTGGGAGCGCACAGGGCGATTGGAGTGTGATGCCGGCAGGAGATGTTCCCGCAAGTACCCCGGACCCAAGCCATGTAGGACTTTATATGTTGTCACCAATACCTTGAATCTCACCCGGAAGGCAACCGGCAACCAATGCAGGTGGCGCAGGAGGGGTGTAACATGGGAGTATCGGGACACTCCCATCACAGCCCGCGCGGCTGCATTTTGCACCAGCTGCAACCTCCGGGTGGTCCAAAAGGGCAGTCCCATGTAGAGAGCGTTGCAGTAGTCGATTCGGGAGGTGACAACGCATGAGTGACTGTCCGTAGGGCATCTCGGCTCAGGTAAGGGCGGAGCTGGTGAACCAGCCGAACCTGGGCAAACGCCCCCTTGGCCACAGCTCCCACCTGCTCCTCCAAACTGAGCTGTGTATCCAGGAGGCCCAGGTTGCCTGTCCACGGGGGGCAACACCTCTCCCCCCATGACCAAAGATGGTATATCCTGTGTAATCTGAGATGCCTGTATGTACAGCCACTCAGCCTTGGCTGGGTTGAGTCAAAGCCTGTTCCTCCCCATCCAGAATGGCACTCGAGGCCTTAAATACAGAACTTACAAAAAAAACCCGAAGCCTTTTGACTTGGATATTTAATTAAAACTTCCTTGCAAGAACTGTGAGCCCACTGGAAGCGCCTCCCTCCCACAGCACATTTTGAAGAGACCCCGTGAAGGCCAATGCTAATTAGGTTTTAATCAAGATCGGCTCGGATGTTAACAGAAATGGTATTTAAGTTCTGCTGGTGCTAAGAAGCCCCCCCCAAAAAAACCAAAAACCCTGCTGTGATTGAGGCAGCTAAATGTTCCTTTTCTGGCTTAGTCAGGGCTGTGTGGTTCGCATCCTGGGTGACAATCTGGGTTTCTTTTATGTATGGATAGATAGATAGATAGATAGATAGATAGATAGATAGATAGATAGATAGATAGATGGATGATAGATATAAGTCCTTAAATTTGCAATGGCACTTGAAATTTTAATGCGATGGAAGGAAAAGCTACACTACACACCGTTTCCAAGCACGTGTCTGCAAAAGACACCCCAAATGTAAAAGGTTGGTTTATTCACGGTCATTAACATGTATTTTTTTTCACAGATTGACAGGGTTGGAAGGACCTTGGAGGTCATCTAGTCCAACCCCCTGCCCAAGCAGGAGACCCAACACCATTTCTGACGGAGGGCAGTCCAGTCTCTTCTTGAAAGCCTCCAGGGATGAAGCTCCCACAACTTCCGAAGGCAACTTCTGTTCCATTGAATATAGAATAACAAGAGTTGAAAGGGACCTTGTAGGTCATCTAGTCCAACCCCCTGCCCAAGCAGGAGACCCAACACCATTTCTGACAGAGGGCCATCCAGTCTCTTCTTGAAAGCCTCCAGGGATGAAGCTCCCACAACTTAAGAAGGCAACTTCTGTTCCATTGAATATAGAATAACAGAGTTGTTAGGGCTCATTTGGGGATAGGGCTTATATTGGGCGCACGTGTGAAAAAATCAAGCTGGGATTTACTTTCAATGTATGTCGTATTTTCTGGGAAACAGGGTGGTATTATTTTAATTACATCTTCTTCCTTTGGTGTTGCTTCATTTTCCTAGTGCTGTGCAAATACAATCCTTGCTGCTGTCAAAACATGTCATTATTAAATATATATTCCCTTTATCATACTTATCTGGTACTATACCTAACAAAAATATTTCTCGCTTAAAAATCTACATGCTGCTGCTTGAACGTTTATTTTTTTCTAACCCTACCAGAATTTGGAACATGTGACTACAGGGAGGCTGCAATGGTCATATGTGTGAAAAACCATCCTGCTTTACAGCACTGTTGTAGAACTCAGAACGGTCCCTAAATGAATGGTTGTAAGTTGAGGATTATCTATAGGGAGGTTTGTCTTCTTATCCCTTTAAAACTCAGGACTTGCTTTTTAGTAAAGCCTGCCTGAAAATGCCAAATATTAATATTGCCCTTTGCAGCAAATAGTTGAGCAAATGCCATGGAAATTAATAAAGAGGACCACACAAAATTGATTTTCTGAAGACCAAAAGGTTGGTTTTCTTTCTCAACCAACCAACCAACCAACCAACCAACCAACCAACCAGCCAACCAACCTCTCTCTCTCTCTCTCTCTCTCTCTCTGTCTCTGTCTGTCTCTCTGTCTCTCTGTCTCTCTGTCTCTCTCTCTCTCTCTCATCTCTCTCTGTCTCTGTCTCTCTGTCTCTCTTTCTCTCTCTCTGCCTCTCTCTGCCTCTCTCTGCCTCTCTCTGTCTCTCTCTCTCTGCCAAGTGGGCTCCAACCCAAGTTGGTATGTATTCTCCTTGCAACGCTGAAAAATGTGCTTAAAAATCAACTATTATCTATTCTAGTTTCTCTTGTTTCTTTCCTGGCACCGATGGGACCAAAAGCCAAAGAGACGTTATTAAAGCACCTTTGGCTGAGGACACTTTCCAATGGACACGCTACACATTTGGGAGTTCTTTCTTATTAGAGTTTATTGTAATTCAAAATACAAATGGAAATAAGGGAAAGAGGAAGGAATGGGAGGAAGAAGAAGAAAGACAAAAGGTAAAAGGGGAGGAATTGATTTCTGATAGCTTTTAGTGCAACAGAGTACACAATATATTTACATATAAATGGTGGATAAATGGTGTGTTTTGCCTTCTTTTGCAATTTGTTTTATCCACAGGTGTGAGAAAGCCCAAATGATTAAGCAGTGATGGAGTAATAATAGATGTTCAGGCCCTAATGGAAAATGAACACCCCTGTGAGGTGGGTTGAATTGAGAGAAAAGGACTGGTCCAAAGTTACCCAGCTGGCTTTCATGCCTATGGCAGTACTAGAACTCACCATCACCTGGTGATTGGCCCAAAGTCACCTAGCTGGCTTTCATTGCTAAGGTGGGACTAGAACTTCCAGTCTCCTGGTGATTGGCTGAAAGTCACCCAGTTGGCTTTCATACCTAAGGTGGGACTAGAACTCACCATCTCCTGGTGATTGGCAAAAAGTCACCCAGTCAGATTTCATGTCTTAAGGCGGGACTAGAACTCACTGTTTCCTTGTGATTGGCTCAAAGTCACTTAGCCGGCTTTCGTGCCTAAGGCAGGACTGGAACTCATGGTCGCCTGGTGATTGGCCCAAAGTCACCCAGATGGCTTTTATGCCTAAGGTAGAACTCGAACTCCCTGCCTCCTGGTGATTAGCCCAAAGTCACCAAAACGGCTTTCATGCCTAAAACAGGACTAGAACTTACCATCTTCTGGATTGGCCCAAAGTCACCCAGCCAGCTTTCCTGGCTAAGGCGGGACTAGAACTTTCCGTCTCCTGGTCTCCCGCCCAAAGTCACCCAGCCGGCTTTCATGCCGAAGGCGGGACTAGAACTCCCCCTCTCCTGGATTCTAAACTTTTAAAACCTGCTTCAGCTTCTGAGCGAATGGATGCCGAGTGAACTTTTAATAAATCCAATTAAGCAGTGGGTTGCTTTTGCATGCTAATGAATACGTCTGCCAGGTGAAGGCTTATCTGCTAATCGGTGGAACTCCCCCTGCACTAAAATTGCAGCATGGAAAAAGAAACCTACATTTAGAGAGATGAAACATCTGCCCACTTCTGTCCCACTGGAATTCAACGGAGCAGGGAAAAAATGTGGAATTCCTGGCTCCGTTTCCTCCCACACCCCTGCTAGGAATGACACATTGGCCCTGTGTTTCTGTCTCTGTTCACCGAGGAAAAGATCTTTTATTTTGTAGAAGAAAGAAGCTACCCAGTGAGTAGATGGAGCAAGTTAGTAGGTTACTCCGGGGAATCCTGTTGGAAGGAAAGATCCACCCGGTTTCATTTCCAAGCTGGGAGAGAGAGAAAGACATTGGAAACAAAATGGCGGCTGATGGGAAAGAAGGTTTAATGATGAACAGAACCACTCGTCGTGCAGTTCTGGGACAGCTGAGCAAACAGCTGAATGAGTGGATGGATCTTTGTATGTTTCTGTGACTTTGAAGTTTGGGATTTGTGCAACATGGGCTTTGTGCTTCTAAAGAGGGTGTTGGGCAATCCCTATTGTGGCTAACGGCTTTTGTCTTGTGCTGGATCTTGGTTGAGGGGCTGCTTGTTCTAATCCTACCACTCTGCTTTTTTTTTAGCTGTCAAACTTTGCTGCAAAGAGTTTTGAAATATCCTGTCTTGTACAGATTTCCGCCTGCAGTGTTTGCTTCGCTTATGAATAGAGCTGTCTAGATACCCCCTTCCTCTTTCATTAAGCTCTTTAGCTCCTTAAGTGCTGGCATCTGCTGTCAAAGAAGACCACCACGTTTTTAATGTGTACATTCAATAAAATTTATTTTTTAAAAAAGATCAAGAGAGGTACTAATACCATTCTACAAAGCCTTAGTTAGGCCACATCTAGAGTTCTGCATCCAGTTTTGGTCACCACACTATAAAAAAAAGAGGTTGAGACCAGGGGTGGGGTTCTACCAGTTCGCACCTATTCACTAGAACCGGTTCTTAACATTCTAAGCAGTTCAGAGAACTGCTTGTTAGAAGAAATTACTGGGCTAATCCTGTAAGGAAGGCAGGAAGGAAACATTCTGGTGTTGCTTACAGAAACTGCCTCTCCGTTAACCCTTATTACATTCTTGGCAGGACTAGACTTCCTGTCTCAGGAACCTCTCTGGAGTTTTTCCCCCCCCCTCCTTTGCTGGTACTTTGCTTGTGTGGAGTGACCCTTCAAAGTTACAATGGCACTGAAAAAAGTGACTTATGACCATTTTCCTCACTTACAACTGTTGCAGCATCCCCACAGTCATGAGAGGCCAGGCGAGAAGATGCGTGCCTCAATGTGAGTGATATTGAGTTGACCATGCCCAGCCAATTCATGACCACCAAGCCATGTCCACTACCTAAGCCACGCCCACAGAACCGGTTGTTAAAAATTTGAATCTCACCCCTGGTTGAGACTCTAGAAAAAGTGCAGAGAAGAGCAACCAGGATGATTTAGGGGATGATTGGAGGCTAAAACATACAATGAACGGTTGCAGGAACTGGGTCTGGCTAGTCTAGGGAAGAGAAGGACCAGGGGAGACAGGAGAGCAGTCTTACAATATTTGAGGGCTGCCCCAGAGAGGAGGAAGGGGGTCAAACTATTCTCCAAAGCACCTGAAGGCCAGATAGGGAATAACGGATGGAAACTGGAGAGATTCAACCTGGAAATAAGGAGAAACTTTCTGACAGGGAGAACAATCAACCAATGGAACAGAAGTGACCCTCTATGAATTGTGACCTATTGCTTATGGTTGTTTACTCACTAGCGGAGTTATGGGCCCTCAGGACTGGGCCCTTGTCCTTGAATTGGCCCACTGGGTTACCGACAGCTTACCTTAATGACGGATCCTGGGATCCCGAGAGGTGGCATGGCGCAACCAAGGGGTAAATTTAAATTGGGAATGGGACTCACTTTTAAAATTTTAATTTCGTTTTAATGGTTAGGAGGAAGGTTGGGGTTCAGCCCTTTTTGTAGTCTGGTTTGTCCGGCCGGTGAGGGGTCTCGTAGTGGAGGGGCGGGGTGAAGGGGCCGGGGCCTCATCGAGCAGGGAGGATCAATAATCCCTAGGGCGATCGGTTATGGCAGGGGTGGACGAGACAGAGGGCCAAATTATGTGTTGGGAGCGCGCCCCCGCTGTTTACGAGCGGTGGAGCGCTCCGACCCTCAGGTCTCTGCCCACTCCCCTGGGATCTTGGGAGGTGTGGTCCCTGGGCTCAGGCTGGTGTATGTAAATGCCAGATCTGTGGCTAATAAGGCCCCCCTCCTCCGTGAACTCATTGAGGAGGAGGCTGCGGATCTGGCATGTATTACGGAGACCTGGTTGGGACCGGAGGGGGGTGTCCCTCTGTGTGATCTATGTCCCCCAGGTTTCCGGGTGCTGCACCGGTCACGAGCTCAGGGAAGGGGCAGAGGAGTTGCCATTGTTATTAGGGAGACCTTGTTTCCAAGGGAGGCCACTGTCCCTCAGATCGGTGGGTGTGAGTCCCTCCTCCTGAGGTTGGGCCCGGGTGGTCGGTTGGGCCTGTTGTTGACGTACCTGTCCCCCAGCTGCGTTGCAACGACCCTTCCCGAGCTGCTGGATGCCCTCTCGGGGTGGCGGTGGATTTCCCAGGCTTATTGTCCTGGGGACTTCAACTTGCCCTCCCTGGGGTGGCGTCTGATTGGCTCGGAGTTCTTGGCATCCATGACAGCCATGGACCTGACCCAGGTGATTCAGGGGCCCACCCATGAGGGGGAACACACTCGACCTGGTTTTATCTCGGGCAGTGGTGTAGTGATCTGGGGGTGGATCTCCATATTCTACCCCTATCATGGACAGATCACTATCTCCTGAGGCTGGTCTTCCAATCGGCTGCCTCGCTGCTGGGATGAGGAGCCGACATCGATGGTTCCGCCTCCAGGCTCTGATGGACCCGAGAGGTTTCAGACGGCCCTGGGGTTCTTGCCCACCTCCCTTGACCACAGCCCGGCTGAGACCTTGGTGCCGCCTGGCAACAGGCAGCCTCGGCAGTGCTCGACCGGTTGTCCCCTTGTGGCCTCTTCCTCGCCGCAGACCTGCTTTGGCTCCTTGGTTTTCGGAGGAGCTTCGGGATGAAGCAGCGGAGGAGATGCCTGGAGAGCAGGTGGAGGACTAGTCGCTCCGAGTCTGACTGTGTCCAGCTAAGAGCCTATATTAGGACTTATCTGGAAGCGATTAGAGCAGCGAGATGTGCTTACTTCTCCGCTCTGATCGCATCCACAGATGATGCCCTGCGCCCTGTTCAGGTCACTCCCCCCTCCTTCATTGGAGGAGAGGGGGGACCTCTACAGGGGCAAGCAGAGGAATTTAGTCTACATCTGGCGGATGAGATTGCACAGATTCGGGCCGGCTTGGACTCCGACTGGCAGGGTTTGGATGATGAGAGGCGAGAGTCTGTGGATTCTATCTGGTTGGTTTGACCCTGTCTCCCTGAATGAAGTGGACAGGATCATGTGGAGGCTGTCTTCCACCACGTGTTTATTGGACCCGTGTCCTTCCTGGTGGTTTATGCCTCCAGGGAGGTTACACGGGTTGGCTCCAGGCAGTTGTCAACGCTTCCTTAGTGAAGGGGTTTTTCCCGCCGCCTTGAAAGAGGCGGTGGTGAGACCCTCCTCAAGAAGCCTTCTCTGGATCCAACCGTTTTGAATAACTATCGTCCAGTCTCCAACCTTCGCTTTTTAGCGAAGGTTGTTGAGAGCGTGGGTTCAGCAGCTTCCGCTGTTCCTGGAGGAAACTGATTATCTCGACTGTACCAATCAGGTTTCAGGCCCGGACACAGCACGGAGACAGCATTGGTCGACTGGTGGATGATCTCGGAGGGCTCGGGACAGGGGTTTTCCTCTGTCCTGGTCCTTTAGGATCTCTCAGCGGCTTTCGATACCATCGACCATGGTATCCTTCTGCGCGGCTCCGGGGGTTGGGAGTGGGTGCACCCGTTACGGTGGTTCTCCTCTTACATTTCTGGACCGTTTGCAGTCGGTGTTGACGGGAGAGCAGAGATCCTCCCCTGAGGCCCCTTAGTTGTGGGTACCTCAGGGGTCGGTTCTCTCACCTCTCCTGTTTAATATCTACATGAAACCGCTGGGCAAGATCATCCATGGTTTTGGGGTGAGGTATCATCAATCGCAGATGATACCCAGCTGTATATCTCCACCCCAGACCAGATCAGTGATACTCTCTCGGTGATGTCCCGGTGCCTGAGGCGGTGCAGGCCTGGATGGGGAGTAATAGGCTCCAGCTCAACCCCGCCAAGACGGAGTGGCTGTTCTTACCGGCATCTCGTGTTCAGTGGATGCCACCTTTTGGTCATGGGGGGGAGGTGTTACCCCCCCGTGGATGGGCGAGGATCTGGGGCATCCTCCTGGATGCACAGCTCAGTTTGAGGAGCAGGTGGGCGCTGTGGCCAGGGGGGCTTTTGCCCAGGTTCGCTGGTCGCCAGCTGCGCCTTACCTGAACCGAGATGCCCTTCGGAGTGGTCACCCATGCGCTCATCTACTTCCAGAATCGACTACTGCATGCTCTCTACATGGGGCTACCCTTGCGGATTACTCGGAGGTTGCAGCTGGTGCAGAATGCGGCCGCGCGGGCTGTGATGGGGGTATCCCGATACTCCCATGTTACACCCCTCCTGCGCGACTTGCATTGGTTGCCGGTTGCCTTCCGGGTCTCCTTCAAGGTGTTAGTAACAACTTACAAAGCCCTAAATGGCTTGGGTCCAGGGTACATGCGGGAACGCCTCCTGCCAGCATCACACTCCGATCGCCCCGTGCGCTCCCACAGGAGGGGCCTCCTGGGAATACCGCCGGTCAGGCATTGTCGGCTGGCGGCTCCCAGGGCCAGGGCCTTTTCTGTGGGAGCGCCCGCCCTATGGAATCAGCTCCCTGAGGATCTTCGTTTGGCCCCTGATCTCCGCTCCTTTCATCAAGACCTGAAGACTTGGCTGTTTCAGCAGGCCGGCCTGGATTGACCATGGGGGTGGGTAGTTTTAATAGTTTTGTTTATCATTGTAATTTTAATCATTTTTTAGCTGTTCTTTGTAATTA
>SOZL01001580.1:14712-29837 GCA_009733165.1 Naja naja | reverse complement strand
TTGTGAAAAAGAAATCTCGTGGCTGTTCCAAGTTTTTTTTTTCACAGTTCTTCTGAGCCCAGAAGTATTTCTTTTGGGAGACGGAGTGAAAATGCGTTTGATATCTTGTCTTCCTCCACTGACCTTTTAAAGAGGCATCATTATCCCATTCCCCCCACCCTCCCACACCGCTGTGCTTTTCAACATACCTTAATTCTCCTGAGTGGATTATACACATCAGGAAAATAAAAGCCTTTTTTTTTTAAAAAAGGAGAAATTGTTTGTTTTATTTTAGAATGAGGATCCCAGAACAGGGAACATGTCAAGAGAGTATTGACCGACCCCAGTTTCTACCTTGGCTTCAAATAAAAGGTAATCAGTTATTTTTTAACTCAGTAATTTCTAACTGTAGGACTTGTTTTTGCTTTTTGGTGGATTACAGGAGTCCTTGACTTACAATAGTTCATTTAGTGACCGCTCCAAGTTACAACGGCACTGGAAAAAGGGACTTCCGGGCGTTTTTCACACTTACGACCGTTCTCCAGGGTCACCTGACCAAACTTCAGATGCTTGGCGATTGACTCGAACTTATGATGGTTGCTGATGATCCCAGGGTCACGGAAACTGGATTCATTTAACAACCGTGTGACTCGCTTAACAACTGCAGTGATTCACTGAACGACCGTGGCAAGGAAGGTTGTAAAATGGGGCAAAATTCCCTTAACAAACGCATCATCACAAAATCTCCAGAACTCTAAAGCCTGCAAACTTGAAATTTGGCCCGTGGTCCTCTTGGCTTCTAGGGGCTCACTAAGAAAGGATTTTTCGAAATGACCACCACAGCATTTAGAGTATTTCTATTATTATTATTATTATTATTATTATTATTATTATTATTAACACACTCTGATGCTAAGGAGTTCTACTCCCCCTCGCCACCTGAAAAGAAATCTGTTCCAAATGCAAAACACAAGCAGAGGAGAGGAGTTTCAGTTTCAGAGCACCAAGCAGCTTTAGTACAGAACAGTTGAGCTAAGCCACGCCCAGGCTCCTTGCTGTCTCCTTCTTGCTCACACAGCAAATACAGTTTCAGTTTCCAAACAGCCCTCCACTCTCTCACCCACTGACAGGACGCTAGCCAGATGAATACCGATGGATGCTGGTAGGCAGAGGCAGAATTTTTGCCCCCTTATTTTCCTCCCCAAAAGCTAAGCCCCACCACACAGTTTCGAAGCGAAGCACAGGGTTCGTGCTAGTTTTTTTATATTTTTGATTAAAAGTTTTGAACAAGAAGGTTGAAAACAAGTGCCCATGAATTTGAAGGAAGGAAGAAAAGAAAGAAAGAAAGAAAAGTTAAAGCTAAACAAAAACCAAGAAAAGAAAAAAAATTGAAGAAAAATAGAAAAGAAAGCAATGTATAAAGAAACAAAGAAGCTTTTGATATTCTTCACAGCCGTTATAAGCACAAATCTTTTTCAATCTTTCTCTCTAAAGTTGTATCACCTTTTTTCTTCTTCCTACAATCTATCCCATCTAATCACAAAAGCCACAAATCACAACTCCACTTTTTTGCATTTTTATTCAAAAAGTCCCTAAAAGGCTTCCAGCCACCAATAAATGCAGATATTGTCTTTTTTCCCCTTCCAATCAAAGAAGTCAATTTATCAGCGAAATCTGTCAACTTCGCCAACCGTATGTTATGCGTTGTGTCAAATCTTTCCATCTCTGTGCAGGTAATAATCTCGCTGCCATACAATCATATACTGAAATAACCTTCCATGCCTTTTTTAATTTTTCCTAACTGTTTATCCTTTAATCCTAACAGGAAAAGTTCTGGCTACAGTTAAAAATATTGATTTTTAAAAAATCCTCCATATGGAAGTTTGTAGAGAAGAAGCATTTTAAAGTGTTGGGGTGGAACGGCAAATGTAAGAAATAATAATAAATACAGATTATATATCTCCCCAACACTTTCTTTAGGCTTTGGTTGCTGCTCAGCAAGTAACAAGCTAAGCTTGATTGGTGGGTGGACAGGAGACCACCAAGCGATCACAATTTTAAGATAAGATTGGGAAATTGAAAAGTAGGATGGATTAAGGCAAGGACATAACACTTTTACCGTATAGTATTAATTGAAAAAGTAGATAAATGGCTTTACAGCCTCAGCTGTCTTCAGAAAAAGAGTTTTGAACTGGTTAATGTTTAAATGGGAATCCATTAAAACTGACCACAAATTGAAGTGGAAAACATTCATCTCAAAATATCGTACACAATGCCAAATGACAGGTAGCGAGGTGAGTCCATGGATGGCATCCCCCGAAAATAAGACCTGGTGCCTTTTTTTGGTGGCAAATATATATATATATATAAGGCAGGATTTATTTTTGGGGAAGCATGGCATTATTATTTATTTCTTTGAAAATTAAAAACCTGGATGATTACGCTTGAAATGCAGGCCCGGTTGAATGAAAAGATTAATCGGGGTCCCTTTTACATTTACTTTCATTAATTGATGACAGAAACCGGGAGAAAGAACGAATAGATTTGACCCTTGTGTTAATGGTTTAAAAGCAATGGTTGTACTTCATATGCGGGCTCTGTAAATTAATGCATCTGTTTCATGTTGAATTGCTCTTTGCATATTTAAGAAAAACAGATTCATTAAGTAAGCCCTTTTTTTAAAAAAAGAATTTTTTTTATTTTTAGACAAACACAAGCAAAACATAAAAACATAAAGCCATTTTCCAATTACATATATAGGAGGTCGGTTGGGTTTGTTGCTGACGTACCTGTCCCCCATCTACGTGGTGGCAGCCCTTCCTGGACTGCTCGATGTTCTCTTGGGGGTGGGGGTGGAGTTCCCCAGGCTTATAGTTCTGGGGGACTTTAACTTGCCTTCTCTGGGGGAGTCGGGTTTGGCTCAGGAGTTCATGGCATGCATGGCAGCCATGGACCTGACCCAGGTGATTCAAGGACCCACTCATGAGGGGGGGAACAAGCCCAACCTTGTTTTTGTCTCAGGGCAGTGGTGTAGTGATCTGGGGGTGGGGTTCTCTGTCTACCCTAACCTTATCATGGATGGATCACTATCTCCTGTGGCTGCTCTTTCAATTGGCTGTCCCTCACTGCTGGGATGAGGAGCCAACTTGATGGTTCCACCCCAGGCCTGATGGAACCTGAGAGGTTTCAGACGGTGCTGGGGTTCTTTCCCACCTCCCTTGACCACAGCCCAGCCGAGACGTTGGTGGCTGCCTGGCAACAGGCGGCCTTGACGGCGCTCGACCAGGTTGTCCCCTTGCGGCCTCTTCCCCGCCGTAGATCCCAGTTAGCTCCCTGGTTTTCTGAGGAGCTCCGGGGGATGAAGTGGCGGAGAAGATGCCTAGAGAGCAGGTGGAGGACTAGCCGTTCCAAATCTGACCGTGTCCAGTTAAGAGCCTATATTAGGACTTACCTGGAAGTGATCAGAGCGGTGAGGCGTGTTTACTTCTCCGTTCTTATTGCATCCGCAGATGATCGCCCTTGCAGCTCTGTTCAGGGTTACTCGCTCCCTCCTTCAATTGGGGGAGGGGGGCAACCCTTTGCGGGGCAGAGCAGAGGAATTTAGTTTACATCTAGCGGATAAGATCGCTCAGATTCAGGCCGGCTTGGACTCCGACTGGCAGGGTTTGGATGATGGAGTGGCGATGAGTCTTGTGGATTCTATCTGGGTTGAGTTTGACCCTGTCTCCCTGGATGAAGTGGACAGGATCATGTGGAGGTTGTCCTCCACCACGTGTTTATTGGACCCGTGTCCTTCCTGGTTGGTTTATGCCTCCAGGGAGGTTACACGCGGCTGGCTCCAGGCAGTTGTCAACACCTCCTTGAGTGAGGGAGTTTTTCCCGCCGCCTTGAAAGAGGTGGTGGTGAGGCCCCTCCTCAAGAAGCCTGCCTTGGACCTGGCCGTTTTGGACAACTATTGTCCAGTCTCCAACCTTCGCTTTTTAGCGAAGGTTGTTGAGAGCGTGGTGGTTCAGCAGCTTCCCTTGTTCCTGGAGGAAACTGAGTATTTAGATCCGTATCAGTCGGGCTTCAGGTCTGGACACAGCATGGAGACAGCATTGGTTGCACTGGTGGATGATCTCTGGAGGGCTCGGGACAGGGTTTTTTCCTCTGTCCTAGTCCTATTAGATCTCTCAGCAGCTTTCGATACCATCGACCATGGTATCCTTCTGCGGCGGCTCCGGGGGTTGGGGGTGGGGCACTGTTTTGCGGTGGTTCTCCTCCTACCTCTCAGACCGTTCGCAGTCGGTGTTGGCAGGAGAGCAGAGGTTGGCCCCGAGGCCCCTCACTTGTGGGGTGCCACAGGGGTCTGTTCTCTCGCCTCTCCTGTTTAATATCGCCATGAAACCGCTGGGCGAGATCATCCGAGGTTTTGGGGTGAGGTATCATCAATATGCAGATGATACCCAGCTTTATATCTCCACCCCAGACCATATCAGTGATGCTCTCTCCGTGATGTCCCGGTGCCTGGAGGCGGTACAGGTCTGGATGGGGAGTAATAGGCTCTGGCTCAACCTGACCAAGACTGAGTGGCTGTTCTTACTGGAATCTCAGCTTTCATTGGATGTACCATCTTTGGTCATGGGGGGAGAGGTGTTACCCTCTGTGGATAGAGCGAGGAATCTGGGCGTCCTCCTGGATGCACAGCTCAGTTTGGAGGAGCAGGTGGGGGCTGTGGCCAGGGGGGCTTTTGCCCAGGTTCGGCTGGTTCACCAGCTCCGCCCTTTCCTGAGCTGAGATGCCCTTTGAACGGTCACTCATGCGCTCGTCACTTCCAGAATCGACTACTGTAATGCTCTCTACATGGGGCTACCCTTGCGAACTACCCGGAGGTTACAACTGGTGCTTTGATGGGAGTATCCCGATACTCCCATGTTACACCCCTCCTGTGTGACCTGCATTGGTTGCTGGTTGCCTTCCGGGTCTCCTTCAAGGTGTTAGTAACAACTTACAAAGCCCTAAATGGCTTGGGTCCAGGGTACTTGCGGAACGCCTCCTGCCAGCATCACATTCCGATCGTCCCGTGCGCTCCCACAGGAGGGGCCTCCTGGGAATACCGTCGGTCAGGCATTGTCGGCTGGTGGTTCCCAGGGCTAGGGCCTTTTCTGTGGGTGCACCCGCCCTATGGAATCAGCTCCCTGTGGATCTCCGTTTGGCTCCTGATCTCCACTCCTTTCGTCGAGACCTAAAGACTTGGCTGTTTCAGCAGGCTGGCCTGGATTGACCTGGGGGCGGGTTTGTTTTAATATTACTGTTTACTACCGTAATTTTAACTGTTTTAATGTTTCTTGTATTTATAGACTTGTTCTTTATTTAATATCTTTTTATTGTAAATATATTTCTTTTTATATGTTTGCCGCCCTGAGTCCTTTGGGAGAAGGGCAGCATACAAGCCTAATAAAATAATAATAATAATAATAATAATAATAATAATAATAATAATAAATGGCTTGGGTCCAGGGTACTTGCGGGAACGCCTCCTGCCTGCATCACATTCCGATCGCCCCATGCGCTCCCACAGGAGGGGCCTCCTGGGAATACCATCGGTCAGGCATTGTCGGCTGACGGTCCCCAGGGCTAGGGCCTTTTCTGTGGGAGTGCCCGCCCTATGGAATCAGCTCCTGGCGGATCTTCATTTGGCCCCTGATCTCCGCTCCTTTCGTCGAGACCTGGAGACTTGGCTGTTTCAGCAGGCTGGCCTGGATTGACCCAGGGGCGGGTTGTTTTAATTGCATTGTTTTATCGTTGTAGTTTTAATTGTTTTAATTTAATTTTTTAGTAATTTATAGACTTGTAGTTGTTTAATATTTTTTATTGTAAATCTATTCTCTTTTTATATGTTCGCCGCCCTGAGTCCTTAGGGAGAAGGGCGGCATACAAGTCTAAATAAATAATAATAAAGAATAATAATAAAGCCCTAAATGGCTTGGGTCCAGGGTACTTGCGGGAACGCTTCCTGCCAGCATCACATTCCAATCGCCCTGTCCGCTCCCATAGGAGGGGCCTCCCCGGGATTCCGTCGGTTAGGCATTGTTGGCTGGCAGTCCCCAGAGCTAGGGCCTTCTCCATGGGAGTGCCACCCTTTGGAACCAGCTCCCCATGGACCTCCGTTTGGCCCCCGATCTCCGCTCCTTCCGCCGGGACCTGAAGACCTGGCTGTTTCAACAGGCCGGCCTGGAATGACCCGGGAGGGGTTTTTAAGGGTTACTTTTTAAGGGTTATTTTAATTAGTATTTGACTTATTGTATTTAATCTATTTTTTATTGTAAATTTGTTCTGTTTTAATGTTCGCCACCCTGAGTCCTTAGGGAGAAGGGCGGCATACAAGTTGAATATATTATTATTATTATTATTATTATTATTATTATTATTATTATTATTATAGTGTGTCGGTAGGTTACAAATTTTTTGTGCATCTTCTCCATAGTCCTTCACAACAGATATTTCTAAATACATTTATTATCATTGTTAATCAATCATTTGACTATACTATTATTCATTCATGTTATGCAAGATATTCCATATTTTTAAATTGATTTATCTTATAACAATTCATATTATCATCTTAAATCCTTCCCATAATTATTATATAATAATACATCCTTATATATTCTATATAATTCTGTTCTTATATTGTAAAATTCAACATATTTCATTACCATATTTTATTTTCTAACCATTGATAAAATAAATCCCAAATCTTATAAAATTGTTTATCTTCTTGTTCTCTAATTTCAAATGTCAATTTACTCACTTCAGCACATTCCATTATTTTCTTAATAACTTCCTCCTGTGTTGGCATTTTCTCATTTTTCCAATTTTTAGCAAATACAATCCTAGCCGCTGTTAATACATTTACAATCAAATATTTCAAATCTTTACTATATATTTCAGGTATAATTCCCAATAAAAATATCTCTGGTTTCAAATCTATATGTTTCTTTATCATTTTTTCCAACCATGTGTGGATTTTAGTCCAATATCTTTTAGCATCTGCACATGTCCACCACATGTGCGTGCATTCAAAGAAACATCCTAGGCCTTGGCTACAAGGGTAATATAAATGGATGGATTTATTTTAAAAAAAAGAGGAGGCTAATTGTTCTGTGAAACCAAATAAGATTAAATAGCAGAACAATGAATTTATTAGCTTGATGGTAGTGGATCCAGTGCACAGGGACCTAGCTGGTTCGATCGCTTGATGGAAAGGAAGGGGTTAACCATGGGATTAATTCATAAAAAGAGAAATCTTTCCTTCATTGCTCTGTTACATAAACATCTATCGTTGCATAAGTTCAACATAATCCTCTGATTTTCTTGGAAAGTATGGAGAATCAGCTTGCCATTTTGTTCTTCAGGAATGGGGTGGGTGGGTTTTCCACTTCTTTTATCCTTGAATGTATAAATCTTTTATAAGATTAGAATCCAGGAACCTTATACCATTTCAGACCAGTGACTGTCCAGTCTCTTCTTAAAAACCTCTGGTGATGGAGCACCCACAACTCCTGGTGGCAAGCAGTTCCACTGGATAATTGTCCTCACCGAAGTTTCTCCTTAATTCCAGGGTGCTTCTCTCCTGGATTAGTTGGGTGGTGCCAGCCAGGGGTGGGATTTAGAGGTTGGCCAAACTGGGCAGAACCTTAGCTAGAGGATCGCCTGAACCCATGCAAACCCCGAGTAGCCCACTCCTGTCTAGTATGTTGATTGCTTATTTAGTATCCTATGACTGTCACTAAGGGTTGTATCTTATGATTTATGATGAATGTATTTTTATGATGACTATGATCATGACTTTATTTTATTTTATTTATTTATTTTGTCAATCGCTTACAAGATAATAAGTATAAGGATAAACATAGTTGTGAATACATGAAATAGATACATATAAGAAAAATAAAAAAAGGATCAATAGGACAGGGACGGTAGGCATGATTGGTGCGCTTATGCACGCCCCCCACAGACCTCTTAGGAAAGGGGTGAGGTCAAGAGTAGACAGTCTAAGGTTAAATCATTTATGGCTTTTATGTACAATGAGAGCTTGCGCAGCAAAGACAAATTCTTTGTGTGTCCAATCACACTTGGCCAATAAAAGAGTTCTATTTCTATTGCTATTTTTTCTACTTCTACTATTTCTATTTCTATTATTTTTATTCCTCTTATCTCTGTGTCTGTTTCTATTATGTCTTTTACTGGCATTTCTCTTTCTAATTTTTATTACGACCGACTTTTTGAGGGTTCAAACTAGTGATGGGATTCAAAAATTTTACTACTGGTTCTGTGGGCGTGGCTTGGTGGGCATGGCAGGGGAAGGTTACTGCAAAATCTCCAGTCAGAGGCGGGATTTTTCCAGTTCTCTGAAGTACTCAAAATTTCTGCTACCGGTTCTCCAGAACTGGTCAGAATCAGCTGGATAGTCACCTCTGATGCAAACTGAATTTTAATCAGACCTGCAAATCTATTGGCAATCTGTGCCAAAGTGGTTCTAACTTAGTGAGAACGGAGGAAGCTTTCTTGGATGAGAAGCGAAACATTTTCAAAGAAAAGGCCAAGAAAGTTCAGGTGCCTTTTGGTGGGGGTGGGAAATACACCGCCTTTGGGCTAAATTTATTTTGTAAGAGTCTCACAGACCCCGATCGTGTTCTCTCTAAAATAAATTTATGTTTTTCATTTTACGCTTGAGAATGAGCTTTTGAGACTTTCCTTTGCGTTTAGCGGTCTCTAGTTCTGACCAAGTTAAAAAGAAGAAAGAAAACCCAGTTCAAATTTAAATAGAAATAACAGAAAAGTGGTAATAGAGAATAGAAATAAAAGATAAGGAAGGACAGCAAAATAAAAAAAATAGGTACAGGAAGTTCTGGAGTTATGACCACCATTTTTGAGCCCAAAGTTTCCATTGCTAAGGGAGACAGCGATCGAGTGAGTTTTACCCCCACTTTATGACCTTTTGTTTCTTGCTATGGTTGTTAAGCGACTTACCACAACCATTA
Source organism: Naja naja (assembly GCA_009733165.1). Classification (NCBI taxonomy): domain Eukaryota; kingdom Metazoa; phylum Chordata; class Lepidosauria; order Squamata; family Elapidae; genus Naja; species Naja naja. Next base: position 20,832 of record SOZL01001580.1, on the reverse strand, counting down.
AGTAAGGATGGCAGTCATTGAATGAATCTGGCTTCCCCGTTGGCTTTGCTTGTCAGAAGGTCGCAAAAGGGAATCAACGGGCCCCAAAATATTGGCCTCGACTGTGGACATAAGTCAAGGACTGGCTCAATTCCAATCCATTTGTTGAAAAAACAAGCTGCAAAACCAGATGCATCTCACTGAACAAGTCATAAATCAAGGACTTGCCTGAATTCAAATCCATGGGAAAGGAGAAAGGAATATACCGTTTTTGCAGACATTAGTAGCAGGACGTACTAATCCTTGAAAGGAATACACTCTGTATTTTATCTCATCTCATAAATGTTGCTTGAGCTTAAAGCTGTGTTGTGGTTCGCCGGCAGCCCGTGCAGATGGCAGCAGAATCAGACAGTGGGGAAGAACGAGGACCAGGCCGGGAGTCTGGAGAGGACTCGGACAAGGATCCTGCATCCAATGCAGAGATTGGGCCAGGGCCATCTGGGAGTGGGAGGCTGACTCCATAGCCTCCAGAGTCTGGCAGCAGCGAGGCAGAGGAACAAGGGGAGTCTGTTCCCAGTGCGCGTATGCGCAGAGCTGCTAGAAGGCGAGAGCAGCTGAAAAAAAAGGGGCGACTCAGGAGTAAGGCTGGGAGGTGATTGCCCTTCCCCTAAGGGATAAAAGTCAGGCCAAGATGACGAAACCTTTGCAGGAAGCAAAGCAGTTCAGTAATGTCCGAGTCCTTCATGAACTCTGGTTGGCTTTTTTATGGGACTTCGGGTTGCTTTCTGTTATCATTAATTTGGATACTTCTGTTTTTTTGGCAGCATTCCCCAGCACTGAAAGGCATGCCCTTATCTGGGGGAACTGTTGATAATTAGTTCTGGCTGGGAATGCAAGACATTCCCAGCGTTGCATTAAAAATAAAATTGTGTTTCGTTAAGTTTGACGAAGCCTGGGTCAGAACAAGCTGCCCATAGGAACGAAGGGAGGAGAGGCCCTTGTTAGGATCAAAACTGGCTTTAGCTAGAATTTGCTGGCAGCTAGAGACAAGCCCTAGAAACTAATAGTTACGACAGCTCAATTGTAAATAAGGGGCAGGGGAAAACGTATTCATTTTAGGCGCCTCAGAGAGATTGTGAGCAGGGGGTGGGCTTCAAAAATTTTAGCAAGGGGTTCTCTGCCCAGTTGCTGGGTGGGCATGGCTTTCCTCCAGCCTCCCCCAGGCTCTGGAGGCCCTCGAAAGCCGGAAACAGGCCCGTTTCCAGACTTCCAGAACTTCTGGGAGGGCTGTTTTTTGCAGGACCTGCACTTACCTGGCACCCAACGGGCCCAAGGGGACTCCTGGGAGGGGCGGGGCAGGGAGGGCAGGGCCAGCCAGTGGTGGGATTTATGGGTTTGGTGAATGCATTTAAAATTAGCCTCTGGTTTGCTCGAACCGGTCCGAACCGGCTGAATCCCACCCCTGAGTGTGATGGCCTGTGTACTCAGCCAATGAAGAAAAGATGGGAGACAAACTTGCAATCATCATCATCATTTTGTTAATGACCCCATAATCCCTTGCATTGGGGTGGAGTCTGGGCAACTGAATGGAGCTGAGTGTTTATTGGCCGGATGCCCTTCCTGTCACCAATGAGGAGTTTTGTCCAGCAGATATATTCTCACTGTGCCCAGAGAGAGAAATATCTGCCTCTACCTAGGATTGAACTTACAGCCTCCTGACTGTGAGGCGACAACTCCACCTCTAGGCCACCGCGCCACTCAGGAGACAAGCTTGCAAGGATGATAGGGAATATAAAGAAAGTAGATTGATGGCTTAAGGTGTGTCTAGGGTACCTGCGTGTATGCGATACACCCTCTTGGCAAAATAGTAAATAAAATTCCCAGTGTTTTCTTTGGTAAGTTTTGGCTTGTAATTGTTTTAAACTAGACAACGAATCCCACACATTCAACTCAACTCAACACAACTCAACTCAACTCAACACAACTCAACACAACTCAACACAACTCAACACAACTAAACTCAACTCAACTCAACACAACTCAACTCAACACAACAACTCAACTCAACACAACTCAACACAACTCAACACAACTAAACTCAACTCAACTCAACACAACTCAACTCAACACAACAACTCAACTCAACACAACTCAACACAACTCAACACAACTCAACTCAACACAACACAACTCAACACAACTCAACACAAATCAACTCAAATCAACTCAACACAACTCAACTCAACTCAACACAACTCAACTCAATTCAACTCAATTCAACACAACTCAACACAACTCAACTCAACACAACACAACTCAACTCAACACAACTCAACTCAACTCAACTCAACACAACTCAACTCAACACAACTCAATACAACTCAACACAACTCAACTCAACACAACACAGCTCAACACAACTCAACACAACTCAACTCAACTCTTCCATTTTTTTAAAAAGCTGCAAAATCAGGTGTACCTCACTGACCATCCCCATTGCTTAGCACCAGAAATTCAAAGCCCCCTATGTTGTCGTAAGTCGGGGACTCCTCGCACCGCCTTCTACCTTTACCTTAGGAGGGCGGAGACTCGGACCACTGAAAAGCCAGCCTCTATTCTGAGGAGTTGGGCCACGAGTCGGAAGTCTTGAAAAGCTTTTGTCATTTATGGAGGGAGGTCGGGCACGGCTTCCACTTATTTTCATGGTGTGGGGGGAAGGAGGGAAGAGAGAGAAATTGATATCACAAGGTCAGGGAGACACAGGTTGTCAGTGATGCGCAACGGGAAAGTGCGCTTCCATTGTCCGCCTCCGAGCGAGGCACATTAGCATACTGGCATTTAAATGCTAGCTTTATCTCGGCCTCAATTGTTCATTAAAACGGATTTCAGTGGGCCGTGTGCGATTTCCTTCCTTGCCATCAGCTCCAGTTAACTTGCTGGTGATTTACGGCCACCCCATGAATGGGTGCCTCTCCCACGGGCACCCCATATCTCTCTCTCTCTCTCTCTCTTTCTCTCTCTCTCTCTCTGGATGCCTCCCCTCCAGAGGGGCGTCTGTCCTTTGGGGGGGAAGAAGGACCGAATGGCGAAAGAACCCCGGGAATGGGCTTTAAGCTGCTCACACGTAGCCCCCTTGTCTCCCTGGCACACTCGTGCACTCGGAAGCCTGCCTGCCAAGCAGATAAGCCCTTGCAAAGAGCGAGCAGAGGCCGGGCGAGATTAACAAACAAAAACCAGGCCTGGCAAAACAAAACAACAACGGCCCCCAAAACACAATTCAACGGGAGGCTGGATGCTAATCTCGGCCACATGCGTGGCGTCAATAACAATGCCCACTTCAAAGGCATTGATGCCATGCCGCCCGGGTGGGTTTCACGTTGGGGATCTGGAAGAATGCCCATGGGCATGGACTCATTCCCTGGATGCTCAAGACTCTGGAAAGAGTGCAGAGAAGAGCAACCAAGAGGATGAGGGGACTGGAGGCTAAAACAGATGAAGAACAGTGGCAGGAACTGGGCCTGGCTGGTCTAGGGAACAGAAGGACCAGGGGAGACAGGAGAGCATCTTCCAGTATTTGAGGGCTGCCCCACAGAGGAGAAGGTCAACATTTCTACAAAACATCTGAAAGAATGAAAGAAAAAAGAAAAAAAGAGAGAAAGAATGGAAAGAAGGATGGAAGGAAGGGAAGGGAAGGGAAGGGAAGGAAGGGAAGGGAAGGAAGGAAGGAAGGAAGGAAGGAAGGAAGGAAGGAAGGAAGGAGAGAGGGAAATGAAAGGAGATGAATGGAGAAAGGAAGGGAGGGAGGAAAAAAGGAAGGAAAAAGGGAGGGAGGGAGGAAGGAAGGAAAGGACATGAATGGATGGCGGAAGGGAAGGGGATGGAGGGAGCAAGGGATGGAGGAAACAGAGAAAGGAAGGAGAAAGGGAAAGGAAAGGTGATGAATGGAGAAAGAGAGGGAAGGAGAGAGGATGGATAGAAGGAAGGAAGGAAGGAAGGAAGGAAGGAAGGAAGGAAGGAAGGAAGGAAGGAAGGAAGGAAAGGAAAGGAGATGAATGGAGGGAGAGAGTATAGATGGAAGAAAGGAAGAAAGGAAGGATGTTGGCCAAAGTTTCCACCAAACACCTTAACAAGGTGAGCTCAACATTCTCACGTGGGAAATGATGTTACCTGAATGCAGCCCCTCCCTGCTCCCACTTATGACTATTGCAGCCTCCGTAGGCCACATGATCAAAATTTGAACCTTTGGCAACCTGCCTGGACTTATGACCATTGCAGCACCCCCAGGGTCCTATGATCCCCCATTTGTGACCTTCCCCGCTGGCTTCCGACACTGGGAGAAGCCAGGAGATTCAACTGCAGGGATTCATTTTAAGAACCGTTGCAAAAAAGGGCATATCGTGGGCATGACTCCCTTAACGACTGCCTTGCTTAGCCACAGAAAGTTTTGTCCCAATCATGGTTGCAAGTCAGGACTGCCTACACCAGGGGTCCCCAAAACATGGCCACTTGAAAACTTGTGGACTTCAATTCCCAGAATTCCTCAGCCAGCTGTGTCTGTTTCTTACCCGCCAAAGTGGAGAGATTGCAGATGACAAGACAGTAAACTTTGCTGGCTGAGGAATCCTGGGAGTTGAAGTCCACAAGCTTCATTGGCTGAGGAATCCTGGGAGTTGAAGTCCACAAGCTTCATTGGCTGAGGAATTCTGGGAGTTGAAGTCCACAGGCTTTGCGGGCTGAGGAATTCTGGGAGTTGAAGGCCACAAGCTTCGCTGGCTGAGGAATCCTGGGAGTTGAAGGCCGCAAGCTTCACTGGCTGAGGATTCTGGGAGTTGAAGTCCACAAGCTTCTCTGGCTGAGGAATCCTGGGAGTTGAAGTCCACAGGCTTCTCTGGCTGAGGAATCCTGGGAGTTGAAGTCCACAAGCTTCGCTGGCTGAGGAATCCTGGGAGTTGAAGGCCACAAGTCTTAAAGTGGCCAAGGTTGGAGACCTCTGGCCTACACACATGCATGAGATCCTAGGAAGCATGAGAAAGAAATTCTATTTTGATTTTGGTTCAGACAGCCCAGTGAAACCTGAACAAGCCTTCCAGATGGATGCTAACCCTCCCTGCAAGGTAGGCCAAGTCGAGGAACAGACTTGCCAGAAAAGCTGTTTTCCTGCCAGTCGAAGTTTTGTCTGAAACGGCAAAGAGTTTTCCTCTTGAGCAGGGGGTTGGACTAGAAGACCTCCGAGGTCCCTTCTTTTCTATCCGCCTCTTTCCTTTTTTAAACAAATCATTCTTTCATCCTAGAAAACAAAATACAAAACAGTCAAACCAACCGATGACATTAAATGTTAAATTGAATTCACTGCTTTTTTCCTCTGTTTTTTTGTACACCGTTTTTTTTCCCTTGGTTGTTGCTGTTGTCGTTTTTAGGGTTGAAGGTATGTTTCTGTTTCGTTCTGAGGTCCCTTTTAACTCTCTTATTCTGTGTCAGGAACTCCAAGGGAACTCTTTTAAAAAAACAAAACCCATAACATCCCGATTTTCAACGGCTTTGATATCTTTCCATTTTAAAAGGCTTCCGTGATGGATTTTCACTGGAAGGGGACGCTGCCTAATTGAGATGAGGAAGTATTATTAGAGGAACCCAGAAAAAAAATCATTTCAATAAATCAGATTATTCTATTGGGGCAATGCAGCTGTCCCAGGCGGGGCGTTCTCTTTGAACCCGCATTTGCCACTGCCCCAAAAAGCCCATGCAATCCTAAGTTGCATTAACAGAGGGATGCAATCGAGATCAAGTGAGGTACTAATACCCCTCTGTAAAGCTTTAGTAAGACCACACCTAGAGTACTGCATCCAGTTTTGTTGCCACGATATTTAAAAGATGTTGAGATTCTGGGAAAGAGTGCAAAGAAGAGCAACCAAGAGGATTAGGGGACTGGAGGATAAAACATATGAAGAACGGTGGCTGGAATTGGGGATGTCTAGTCTGATGAAAAGAAGGACTAGAGGAGACATGGTAGCAGTCTTCCAATATTTGAGGGGGTGCTCCAAAGAAGAGGGAATCAACCTTTCTGCAAAAAGAAAGAAAGAAAGAAAGAAAGAAAGAAAGAAAGAAAGAAAGAAAGAAAGAAAGAAAGAAAGAAAGAAAGAA
>SOZL01001580.1:0-13712 GCA_009733165.1 Naja naja | reverse complement strand
AACCATGGATGGACAGAAGACATGTCTAGTTTAAGGAAAGAATGATGGGGTGACATGATAGCAGTCTTCCAGTATCTCAGGGGCTGCCCCAAAGAAGAGGGAGTCAAGCTATTCTCCAAAGCCCCTGAAGGCAGGACAGGAAGCAACAGGTGGAAACTAATCCAGGAGAGAAGCAATCTGGAATTAAGGAGAAATTTCCTGACAGTGAAGACAATTAGCAAGTGGAACAACTTGCCTCTAGAAGCTGTGAAGGCTTCAACACTCGAAGTTTTCCAGAAGAGACTGGACAGCCATTTCTCTGGAAGTCATCATAAAAATACATTAATAAAAATATTAATAACAATAGTCATCATAAAAATACATTCATCATAAATCATAAGATACAACCCTTAGTGACAGTCATAGGATACTAAATAAGCCATCAACATAACTAGGCAGGGGTGGGCTACTAGGGGTTTGCACGGGTTCGGGCGATCCTCTAGCTAAGGTTCTGCCCAGTTTGGCCAACCTGTAAATTCCACCCCTGGCTGGCCCACCACCCAACTAATCCAGGAGAGAAGCACCCTGGAATTAAGGAGAAATTTCCTAACGGTGAGGACAATTATCCAGTGGAACTACTGGCCACCAGAAGTTGTGGGAGCTTCATCACTGGAGGGTTTTAAGAAGAGACTGGACAGCCACTGGTCTGAAATGGTATAAGGTTTCCTGTTTGAGCAGGGAGTTGGACCAGAACAGGGGTCGCCAACCTTTTGGACCTCAGGGACCACCAAACTCATAATTTTAAATCCCCAGAACCACTAATATGAATTTTGACTGATGGTGGCTTGCTGACATTGGTGAGAGAGAGAGAGAGAGAGAGAGAGATCTGATCTAACCTCCTTCTCTCCCTCCCTCCCTCCCTCCCTCCCTTTCTCTCTCTCTCTCTCTCTCTCTCTCTCTCTCACACACACACACACACACACAGAGGCAGGGGTGGGATTCAAATGTCTTAACAACCGGTTCTTGGGTGTGGCCTAATTTCTGGGTGTGGCTTGGTGGACATGTAACTGGCTGGGCATGGCTTGTATGTAAATATTATAAATATTTATGTGTAAATATTGATTTTTTTATTTAAAAGAAAGAGCAACTTTTACCCAAAACCAGGCAAAGCAGGCAGGCAGATTTTTTTTTTAATTACATTTATATGCCGCCCTTCTCCGAAGACTCAGGGCAGCTTACAATTTTTTGGGATACAACCCAGTGTGCTCAGCAATAGCCTTCATTCCATTGTATATGCCTGCTTATTACTAAGCGGCATTTTTACAAGGTCAGCTAATTGCCCCCAACAATCTTGGCTCCTCACTTTACCTACCCTGAGAGGATGGAAGGCTGAGTCAACCTTGTAAGATTGAGTTCCTCACAGAATCACAGATTCACTCTGAGATCTATCTTTCTGCCATCAGCTACCTGAGTCTGCACTGAATAATAGTCCTAAGGGAGGTTCGGCTGTGCTTAAAAGCAGAGCCAAAGATCTAAAGACTAGCTAGAAAGCAAGAAATCCCAACCATTTCCTGATTCCTAGCTAATCTAAATCTCCCAGCACAGCAGAACAGCTGATGGTCGGAAAATAAAAGGAAAAATAGCAATTTAGCAGGTAAGTTTGCCAGGTAAGGAGTGACTGGACGGGACGGTTCCCGCAGGCCATGTGGGTGGTACAGCCTTGTGTTCCCGCACAGCCTGGATTAATTGCTTTGGGGAGGAGACATTTCTCTGCGGACCGCCAAAATTTTCTCACAGACACCAGTGGTCCCCGGCCCACCAGTTGGTGACACTGGTTTAAAGCATGAGGAATTCTGGGAGTCGAAGTCCTCACATCTTAAAGCATGAGGAATTCTGGGAGTCGAAGTCCTCACATCTTAAAGCATGAGGAATTCTGGGAGTCGAAGTCCTCACATCTTAAAGCATGAGGAATTCTGGGAGTCGACGTCCTCACATCTTAAAGCATGAGGAATTCTGGGAGTCGACGTCCTCACATCTTAAAGCATGAAGAATTCCGGGAGTCGACGTCCTCACATCTTAAAGCATGAGGAATTCCGGGAGTCGAAGTCCTCACATCTTAAAGCATGAGGAATTCTGAGTCGAAGTCCTCACATCTTAAAGCATGAGGAATTCCGGAGTCGAAGTCCTCACATCTTAAAGCATGAGAATTCGGAGTCGAAGTCCTCCCATCTTAAAGCATGAGGAATTCTGGAGTCGACGTCCTCACATCTTAAAGCATGAGGAATTCTGGGAGTCGAAGTCCTCACATCTTAAAGCATGAGGAATTCTGGAGTCAAAGTCCTCATCTTAAAGCATGAGGAATTCGGGAGTCGAAGTCCTCACATCTTAAAGCATGAGGAATTCCGGGAGTCGAAGTCCTCACATCTTAAAGCATGAGGAATTCTGGGAGTCGAAGTCCTCACATCTTAAAGCATGAGGAATTCTGGGAGTCGAAGTCCTCACATCTTCAAGCATGAGGAATTCTGGGAGTCGAAGTCCTCACATCTTAAAGCATGAGGAATTCTGGGAGTCGAAGTCCTCACATCTTAAAGCATGAGGAATTCTGGGAGTTGAAGTCCACCCCTCTTCAAGTTGCAAAGTTGGAAAACCACAGATCGGAGGTCATCTTCACCATCGTTTCAAAGTCAAGCATTTGAGGGCAAAGAAAACTGCCCTCCCAATGTGCAGCAGCCACTCCACAGGTGGAATATTCCGATACCAAGCAAGAAGTAGAATATATATTCTTTTTTAAAAAGAATTTTTATCTCTAACCCAGACTCCCTGGGGCCTTTGTTGTCTTCTCTTTCCCTTCATCCATCCCTTTCTTTTCTAATCCCTTTCACTCCGTGTAGTTTGCTCAGCCGATGGTTTATCAGCATTTGTCTCTCCGGAGAAAAAAAAGGAAAAATATTTTCGGTTAATCTGCATTTGTCTCTCGGGAGAAAAAGGAGATTTTTCTCATAACCGAAGCCGGGCTCCCCTGTTCCTCGGCACGGCTGACACGAGGAAAATTAATTTTGAAGGGTCTTCTATGTCTATCCAGGTGAGCAAACACCTGGAAGCAAATAAGGATGGAATCTCACTCCCGAGTGGATTTCTGAGAGGTTTGAAGGAGACAGATTCAACGATGTGCATTGGATAAGAACCGATCCCTCCTGCAAGCCGACCCAGAACCCCCTGATGGCTGTTTAACTAAAACCCATTAAAAGGAACCCTCGGGGGATATTTCCAGACTATGGAAGAAACACAAACAGGGAAAAGAGGGAGGGAAAGCGAGGCAGCCCTCAGCTGTCACCATCGGAGTGAAGGAGAATCCCGCAGAGGAAGGGAAAGAAACAGAGAAGGAAAAAAATCAAGAATTTTTTTTTGTTTTGTTTTTGGAAGGTTTGTTGTTGTTTTTAATCCTGTGGGAGTCACCCCGAATTAGATTTTTGCAAAGTTGTTGGGGAGTGGACACAAATCCAATGATGGATGGAGGGAGGGAGGGAGGAAGGGACGGAGGGAGAGAAATAGACATAGGGAGAGAGAGAGAGAGAATAGATAGATGATAGATAGACAGATAATAGATAGATAGATGATAGAGAGAGAGAGGGATGGATGGATGATAGACAGATATAGATGGATGGATGATAGACGGATGGATGGATTGTGGTGGATGGATGGATGGACAGACGGGCGGACGGACAGACAGACAGACAGATAGATAGATGATATAAATATAGATATAGAGATAGATAGATAGATAGATAGATAGATAGATAGATAGATAGGATAGATTATAAATGATAGATAGGATAGAGAGGAATAGTTGGATGGGTGTTACCTCCTTGGGTAAAAATATGTCTGCAAGAAAACCACCAAGCTCCAAGGACCCCACAGTCTTTTTCCTCTTCCTCTTCCTCTTCCTCCTCCTCCTCCTCCTCCTCCTCCTCCTCCTCTTCCTCCTCCTCCTCTGCTCCTCCCCCCTGTATCCCCCTCCTTTCCAGCACTGATGATGTTCCCTAGTTGGGTCATGAAACATCTGCAAGAAAACCACCCAGCTCCAGGGACCCCACAGTCTTTTTCCTCTTCCTCCTCCTCTCTCCTCTCCTCCCTCCCTCCTCCTCCTCTGCTCCTCGCTCCTCCTCCTCCCCCTTCCCCCTCCTTTCCAGCACTGATGTTCCCTAGCTGGGTCACGAAACATCTGCAAGGAAGCCACCCAGCTCCAGGGACCCCACAGTCTTTTTCCTCTTCCTCCTCCTCTTCCTCCTCCTCCTCCTCTCCCTCCTCCTCCTGCTCCTCTGCTCCTCCTCCTCCCCCTTCCCCCTCCTTTCCAGCACTGATGTTCCCTAGCTGGGTCACGAAACATCTGCAAGGAAGCCACCAAGCTTAGAGAGTACCAAGGATCCTACAGTCTTTTTCTTCTTCCTCTTCCTCTTCCTCCTCCTCCTGCTCCTCTGCTTGTCCCCCTCCCCCCTCCTTTCCAGCACTGATGTTGTTCCCCAACTGGGTCAGGAAACATCTGCAAGAAAACCACCAAGCTCAGAGAGCACCAAGGACCCTGAGCTACAAAGATTTTCCCCTTTGTCCGCCACGCTCCAATCATTCCCCACCCTTCCTCCTGTTTGCAATGGCTTTTCCTGTGAGCCAATCCGGGGAATTTGCAAAACCCCAAAGACGCAGGAACGAGTGAACGACGCCGGCAGGTGGCAAATCTCAAGGGGCTTTCAGCCAGGAACAAAAACACCAGCGGGCTGGGATGAAAAGGAGAAAATGGGTAACTTTCCTGCAAGCCGCAGGAAATGCTAATCAAGCCATTGAGCGAAGGAGAAACTGCCCCCCCACCACTTCTTTTTTACAGTTTCTCATTTGCAAAGCATTTGTTTCCTTTTGGATCATCGTCTTGAAAAGTCTGCAGATGCCAGAAGGGCAGCCGCCTTCTTTTCCCAGCCCTAAACTTCCTTGAGAATTGCTTCAAAAAGAGGCATGAAACTCACGTGGCTGCCAATCAGGAGACGGGAGTTCTAGTCCTGCCTTAAGACATGAAAGCTGGCTGGGTGACTTTCAGTCAATCACCAGCTGACTGTGAGTTCTAGTCCCACTTTAGGCATGAAAGCCAACTGGGTGACTTTGGGCCAATCACCAGGAGATGGGGAGTTCTAGTCCTGCCTTAGGCATGAAAGCCAGCTGGGTGACTTTGGGCCAATCACCAGGAGATGGTGAGTTCTAGTCCCGCCTTAAGCATGAAAACCAGCTGGGTGACTATGCGTCCATCACCAGGAGATGGAGAATTCTAGTCCCGCCTTGGGCATGAAAACTGGCTAGCTGACTTTGGGGCAATCACCAGGAGATGGGGAGTTCTAGTCCTGCCTTAAGACATGAAATCTGATTGGGTGACTTTGGGCCAGTCACCAGGAGACGGGGAGTTCTAGTCCCACCTTAGGCATGAAAGCCAGCTGGGTGACTTTGGGCCAATCACCAGGAGATGGTGAGTTGTAGTCCCGTCTTAAGCATGAAAACCAGCTGAGTGAACTATGGTCAATCACCAGGAGACGGGGAATTCTAGTCCCACCTTGGGCATGAAAGCTGGCTAGGTGACTTTGGGCCAATCACCAGGAGAGGGGGAGTTCTAGTCCTGTCTTAGGCATGAAAAGTGGCTGGATGACTTGGGTGAATCACCAGGAGAGGTTGACTTCTAGTCCCACGTTAAGTCCAGAAACTGACTTGGTGACTTTAGGCCAATCACCAGGAGACGGGGAGTTCTAGTCCCACCTCCGGTGTGAAAGTTGACTGGGTGATTTTTGAACCAGTTGCTTTCTGTCACTCAATCCACCTCGCAGGGTTTGGGGGGGTTTTTTGTGGGGGGTGGGAATGGGAGAAAGAAGAAGTTCACCATCTTGAGTTACTCGTGAAAAATAATAAAGGCTGGCTACAAATAAATAAATAAATAAATAAATAAAAACTCCACATCTCTGAAAACTTTGAATGGTGAGGATCGCAAGAAATTGCCGGTCGCGTGAACCAAACCACTCCTTCTTTCCATTGAAGAATTTGCACGATTTTGCATGGTGGCCCAGAGGGTGAAGGAAACATGGATTTGTTCAATTGTTTAGAAGTGAGGAACCAGGTTGCTGAGGTTGTTTATTTGTGACCTTATTGGTTTCACTGGGATGTAGTAACCTGTTTCACCAAAAGTAAGTCCTAGCTACACGTGCGCCCAATATAAGCCCTACCCCCCCCAAAATAAGCCCTAATTAAGATCCTGCCCACTCCAGAGTGGACGGGTAAAAATTAAGCTAGGATAGGAATCAGGGGGTGGAGCTGCCCTACTATTTACCTTTGGACAGGTGTAGCCAGGCCTCGCCCCCCCCCCCCGACACCTGCCTGGCCAACCCATTTCTTCTGCAGCCAGCAAGGCTGGCCCGGCTTTCCTGAAGGCCTCTGGAGCTGAGAACAAAGCTCAGGATCGATCCAGAGTTCTGTTATCGGCTGCAGAGGCTTTCAGGAAAACCTTGCCGGCTGCAGAAGAAGAAGTTCCTGAAGGCCTCAGACAGCAAAAAGGAGGCCAGGGACGACGCACTGCAAGTGAAGTTAGTCAGTGGATGACATTCCTCGAAAATAAGACCTGGTGCCTTTTTTGGTGGCAAAAAAAAAATTATAAGACAGGGTCTTATTTTCGGAGAAACATAGTAGATAAGGGCTAACAGAATTCAAGAGAGTTTGGATTTAGTTCATTTGTGGCTACGCAGCGATTCCAGGCTTGTTCCTCTCTTGACTCCCCCACTTCTTCTCCTCCCCCAACCAACAACTGAATCTCCTGCCCATCATGTCTTTCCCCACCTTCAGCCTCCATCGGAACACCGTAAGCTGGCAGAGGGTGGACATGTGAAATCACGTGAGATATGCGAAATCACGCAAAGCCCCCGAGAATAAGACCGGGTGCCTTTTTTGGTGGCAACAAATATATATATATAAGACAGGGTCTTATTTTCAGGGAAACACAGTATTAATTGCGAGGATTTATGCCAGCTCGGCCAGAAGAACAAAGAATTGCAACCAAATGCAGAAAATTGGTTTGCTTGCTCAAGAGAGGAAAAAGAAAAGAAAGGGAACCCAAAACAACTCCAGAGATGATGTTAACCGACATTGTCATTGCGATTGCAAATATCATCTGTGAAGTAATAACAGGCTTGGTGTAGCTGGGCGCGAAAATCCACAGAGAACATCAAAGAGATTAAAGGACATGCAGAACCGTCAATTGCCTGGAAAGTGTAAAAGTTAATATCTTTGGTTATAAAGGCATCTCAGACATTTAAGTCCATTTTTAGAAGAAGAAGAAAAAAAGGGCAGTTTAATGAAACATCAGCCTCCCTCACCTCATGGTCATTGCTGGTCCTATCTTCAAAGAATTATTTTAACTCTTCCCCTTCTCCTCCTGCAACATTTCTTTCTCCTCCTCCTCCTTCTCTTTCTCCTTCTCCTTCTTTTCTTTCCTCTTCTCCTTCTTCCTCTCTTTCCTCTCCTCCTTCTCTCCTTCTCATTTTCACTGAATTTTTGTTGATTTGATTTGCTGTTTCTGTTTTCAAGATGTGTTTATATAGACTGGGCCAATTACTTCCAATATTTCAACTCGGCAAGAAAAACTATTCTTTCTTTCTTTCTTTCTTTCTTTCTTTCTTTCTTTCTTTCTTTCTTTCTTTCTTTCTTCTCCTCCTCCTCCTCCTCCTCCTCCTCCTCCTCCTCCTCCTCCTCCTCCTCCTCCCTTCTAGCCCTAATGATGTAACCTGGTTGGTCATGAAACAACCCAGCTCAGAGAGCACAAAGGATCTGAATTTTGATCACTTGACCGTGGAGTTCCTGCAGTGGTCAAAAGTGTGAAAAACTGGTCATAACTTACTGTTTAAAAAAACTCCCCTTGTGTCTAGTTGTTCCGGTGTGCAGGGCTCTATAGAGTCGTTTTGAGGGTAGGAGTTGAAACAGTTTATGTTTGAGGGGTCTGTAGATATTTTCCCAGCCCACTTTTTGACTCGTGCAGGATCCAGGTCCTCCATGGAAGGCAGATTGGTAGCCATTATTTTTTCTGCAGTCCTAATTATCCTCTGGAGTCTGTGTCTCTCCTGTTGGGTTGCAGAACCAAACCAGACAGTTATAGAGCTGTGGATGACAGACTCAATCATCGATCTATCGATCTAGCTATCATCTAGCTATCATCTCTGCCTGCCTGCCTGCCTGCCTGCCTGCCTGCCTGCCTGCCTGCCTATCTATCTATCTATCTATCTATCTATCTATCTATCTATCTATTTAGAAAATGAATATGGCTGCCTAACTCATTCATGGGTACTCCAGGGAGCTTACAGAAATAAAACCCCCAATACAAACCCAATCAATTCCCACCCCACAGGGGAGAACAGACCAACCAGTTGATGGGCCCCCTGTACCCCTGGGGCCCCTTGGCCCCTTGGCAGGAGTGGGTCTTCAGGGTTGGGTAGATATAACCAGGAAAAGAAAGTCTTTCTAATAACAGGGAGGGAGCCACCACAGAGAAGTCCCTTATTCTGGATCCCATTGGATGGACTGCCTTAAGAGGGGCACCTATAACATTTCCTGCCTCCCTGCTCCGGTTGGTCAGGTAGATATAGTTCGGAATATACGGTTCAAATTGGTTGGTCCCCATGATGTAAAAAAGATGTTGAGACTCTGGAAAGAGTGCAGAGAAAAGCAACCAAGAAGATTAGGGGACTGGAGGCTAAAACAGATGAAGAACGGTGGCTGGAATTGGGTATGTTTACTTTAATGAAGAGAAGGACCAGGGGAGACAGGATAGCAGTCTTCTAATATTTGAGGGGCTGCCCAAAGAAGAGAGGAATCAACATTTCTGCCATGAAAAAAGAAAGAAAAAAGGAAAAGAAAAGAAAAAAGGAAAGAAAGAAAAAAGGAAAGAAAGAAAGAAAGAAGAAAGGAGGGAGGAAGGGGGAGGGAGGTAAGCAAAGGAAAGGAAGAAAGAAGGAAGGAAGAAAGGAAGGAAGAAAGAAAAGAAACAATGAAAAAGAGAAAGGAGGGAAGGAAGGAGAGAGAAAGAAAGAAGGAAAGAAGGAAGGAAGAGAGGGAAAAAGAAAGTAAATACAGGTGAAACTCAAAAAAATAGAATATTGTGCAAAAGTTCATTTATTTCAGTAATGCAACTTTAAAAGGTGAAACTAATGTATGAGATAGACTCATTACATGCAAAGCAAAATTGTTCAAGCCGTGATTTGCCATAATTGTGATTATTATGGTTTACAGCTATTGAAGCATCCTGGTCTCCCATAACACCTCAGCAGTGCCACAGGCTGATAGCTTCCATGCCACGCCGCATTGAGGCAGTAATTGCTGCAAAAGGGGCCCAGACCAAGTACTGAGTACAATATGCATGCTTATACTTTTCAGAGCTCCGATATTGTTCTATGTACAATCCTTGTTTTATAGATTGCATGTCATATTCTTGTGGATTTGGGGTTTTCATGAGCTGTAAGCCATAATCATCACAATTACGGCAAATCACGGCTTGAACTACCTTGCTTTGCATGTAATGAGTCTATCTCCTATATTAGTTACACCTTTTAAGTTGCATTACTGAAATAAAGGAACTTTTGCACGATATTCTAATTTTTCGAGTTTCACCTGTAATGAAATAAGAAAAAAAGAGAAAAAAGAGAGGAAGGAAGGAAGGAAGGAAGGAAGGAAGGAAGGAAGGAAGAAGAAGAAAGAAAGAAAGAAAGAAAGAAAGAAAGAAAGAAAGAAAGAAAGAAAGGCATCTGAGTGAACCATGGATGGATAGAAGACATGTCTAGTTTAAGGAAGAGAAGGACCAGGGGAGACAGAATAGCATCTTCCAATATTTGAGGGGCTGCCCCAAGAAGATGGGATCAAGCTATTCTCCAAAGCTCCTGAAGGGCAGGAGAAGAAGCAACAGGTGGAAACTAATCCAGGAGAGAAGCAATCTGGAATTTAGGAGAAACTTCCTAACAGTGAAGACAATTAACCAGTGGAACTGCTTGCCACCAGAAGTGGTGGGTGCTTCATCACTGGAGGTTTTTGAGAAGAGACTGGACAGCCATTTGTCTGAAGTGGTGTAGGGTTTCCTGCCTAAGCAGGGGGTTGGACTAGAAGACCTCCAAGGTCCCTTCCAACTCTGTCATTCTATTCTAAATAATCCTGGCTTTGGGGTTACAACCAGCACCTTGAATTGGAAGGCAGAAGCAAACTGACAGCCACAGCAGCCCCTGCAAGAGAGCTGTCAAGTGTGCAAATGTGCGAATAGTTGCACAACAGCATGCATGTTGATCCTATTGAAGCTTCTGGAGACTTGTGCAGAGTGCTCTCCTGATTTTGCTTCAGTGACCGATCTCAAGCATGTATGTTTGCAAAATATCTTGTGGGGGGTTTTCCCCCCGCCCCGCACTCCTGGGTCACAGAAACGAGAAGGCACATTGACATGGTACCCATGCTCTTTTCCAGCACCAGCAAGTTGTTGGGGCTGTGCTGCTCCAAATTTTGCACGCCCCTGTTCGGAAGAAATGAGTCGTCCTGACTTTTGCCTAAAGCAATGAAGTTTTTCCTTATCAAATTGCTTTTCTTCTGGGAAGAGTGCGTAGAGAGGAAAAAGAGCAACGAAGATGATTACGGGGCTGGAGGCTAAAACAGATGAAGAACGGTTGCAGGAATTGGGGGTGCCTAGTTTTACCAAAAGAAGGGCCAGGGGGTGACGAGGCAGCATCTTCCAAGATTTGAGGGGCTGCCACAAAGGAAAAAGGGCAGGGGGTGGGGGTGCAGCTTGTTTTCCAAAGCACCCGAAGGCAGGAGAAGAAGCAACGGGTGGAAACTAAGGAAGGAGGTATTCAACCTGGAACTAAGGAGAAATTTCCTGACAGTGAGAACAATCAGTGGAACTACTTGCCACCAGAAGTTGTGGTTGCTTCATTACTGGAGGGTTTTAAGAAAAGACTGGACAGTCACTTGTCTGAAATGGTATAGGGTCTCCTGCTTGAGCAGGGGGCTGGACTAGAAGACCTCCAAGGTCCCTTCCAGCTCCTATTTTATTCTATTAGTTTCTATTCTATTTTATATTCTATTTTCTATTCTATTCTATTTTCTATTCTATTCTATTTTCTATTCTATTCTATTTTCTATTCTATTCTATTTTTTTCTATTCTATTTCCTATTCTACTCTATTTTATTCTATTCTATTTTCTTCTATTCTATTTTTTCTATTCTAATTCTATTTTCTATTCTATTCTATTTTCTATTCTGTTCTATTTTTTATTCTATTCTATTTCCTATTCTATTCTATTTTTATTCTATTCTATTTTCTAGTCTATTCTATTTCCTATTCTATTCTATTTTCTAGTCTATTCTATATTCTATTCTATATTCTATTCTATTCTATTTTCTAGTCTATTCTATTTTCTAGTCTATTCTATTTTCTAGTCTTTTATTTTCTATTCTACTCTATTTTTTATTCTACTCTATTTCCTATTCTATTCTATTTTCTATTCTATTTCCTATTCTATTCTATATTCTATTCTATTCTATATTCTATTCTATTCTATTTTCTGTCCTATTCTATTTTCTATTCTATTCTATTTTCTATTCATTCTATTTTTCTGTTCTATTCTTTATTCTATTCTATTCTATTTTCTGTCCTATTCTATTTCCTATTCTATTCTATTTCCTATTCTATTCTATTTTCTAGTCTATTCTATTTTCTAGTCTATTCTATTTTCTAGTCTATTCTATTCTTTCTATTCTATTCTATTTTCTAGTCTATTCTATTTTTTATTCTATTCTATTTCCTATTCTATTCTATTTTCTGTTCTTCCTATTCTATTCTATTTCCTATTCTTTCCTATTCTATTCTATTTCCTATTCTATTTCCTATTCTATTTTATTTCCTATTCTATTCTATTTTCTATTCTATTCTATTTTCTATTCTATTTTCTAGTCCATTCTATTTTCTAGTTTATTTCCTATTCTATTTTCTAGTCTATTCTATTTTCTATTCTATTATTTCCTATTCTATTTTCAATTCTACTCTATTTTCTATAAACATTATTTACTTGTAAGATCCTTTCCAACTCTGTTATTCTATATTCTCTGTTTATTTCCTCCTGGGGGGTTGCTACGCACCCCACCCTCTCCATCAAAGCTAGGATATCTCCATGGGCTTTTCTGCGCCGCCCATCACCTGCTCGATGCACCTGAACCTCCCTGGCCCTGAATGGGAATGTTTTGGGGGTGGGTTGTTGTTTTTGTTGCAAGCTGTTTGATGAACGGCCACTAAAGGAAGAACACAGGAAAGGGGGGTGCGGTGGTTGGGAAAATACAGAAAGAATCGGGGACCTGCCTCATCCCTGGAGGCTTTCAGAAGAGACGACTGCCATCTGTTAGACATGGTGTAGAGTCTCCTGCTTGGGGCAGGGGTTGGACTAGATGACCTACAAGGTCCCTTCCAACTCTGTTATTCTATATTCAGTGGAACAGAAGTTGCCTTGGGAAGTTTTGGGAGCTTCATCCCTGGAGGCTTTCAAGAAGAGACTGGACTGCCCTCGGTCGAAATGGTTTTGGATCTCTTGCTTGACCAGGGGGTTGGACTAGATGACCTACAAGGTCCCTTCCAACTCTGTTATTCTATATTCAGTGGAACAGAAGTTGCCTTGGGAAGTTTTGGGAGCTTCATCCCTGGAGGCTTTCAAGAAGAGACTGGACTCCCATCGGTCAGAAATGGTGTTTACAATATAAGAACAGAATTATATAGAATATATAAGGATGTATTATTATATAATAATTATGGGATGGATCTAAGATGATAATATGAATTGTAATAAGATAAATCAATTTAAAAATATGGAATATCTCGCATAACATGAATAATAGTATAGAATAGGATAGTATAGAATAGAATAAATGAATACTAGTATAATATAGCCAAAGGATCGATTAACAATGATCATAAATGTATTTGGAAATATCTGTTTGATAATGTGAGAATATATATAAACAATTGTAATTGAGGACTATGGAGAAGATGCACAAAAAAATTTGTAAGCTACCGACACACTATATGTATGTAACTGGAAAATGGCTTTATGCTTTTATGTTTTGTCTGTGTGTGTTTGTCTAAATATTAAAAATTCTTAAAAAAAAAAAAGAAATGGTGTAGGGCCTTCTGCTTGGGCAGGGGGCAGGGGGGTTGGACTAGATGACCTCGAAGGTCCCTTCCAACTCCGTTCTTTCTGTTTAAAAAAAACCTGCTTTTTCCTTTTTTCGAGGCGCCCTTCTCCGCCTCCCACTCATCCTCCCCCCCCAAAATAACCCCCCCACTTCCATCTGGTTTCCCTTTTTAAAAAAATTTTTATTTTGTATTTGTGGAATTGCCAAGCGGAGAGAGACGTGCCGGCGTGGGGGGGGGAATTACCAGCCCGACAAAGGCTTTTCATGGGCTATTGAGGCGAAGTGGAATTAATTGGGTTGGCTCTTCGTTGGCACCGAGGGTGCCCCGAGTGTGTTTCGTGGGGGTGGGGAGGGACGAGGGTTGGGGCTTTTCTCTCTCTCTCTCTCTCTCTCCTTTTTTCTTCCTTTCTTCCTGCAACTGGCTGAGCGGTGAATGGAGGCGGCGGTTTGCCTGCGGCTTGTTCGTGTTGTTTGTCAGCTGCAGGATCGCTTCGTGCGGGCGCGAT
>SOZL01001579.1:8504-52609 GCA_009733165.1 Naja naja | reverse complement strand
CAAACAGGGCGGCTGGGCGTTATTCGCGGACGCTAGGAGAGTGGAGATAAGCCCTTCTCACCACTCATAGCAACCAGGTAAGTCCTAACATGGGCTCTTGAAGGCTCGACGCCTGGGAGCGGTGGACTACCACTGCTCTTAAGCCCCTCCGATGACGCCACGCCTCC
This sequence comes from Naja naja, assembly GCA_009733165.1. NCBI lineage: Eukaryota > Metazoa > Chordata > Lepidosauria > Squamata > Elapidae > Naja > Naja naja. The sequence goes on along the minus strand of SOZL01001579.1, from coordinate 52,442 downwards.
CCGGAGCTCCTCCGTATACCAAGGAGCTAACCGGGATCCACGGTGCGTGAGGGGTCGCATGGGGACAACCTGTCGGAGGGCATCTGACGCAGCCTGTTGCCAAGCAACCACCAGATCCCACAGGCTGTGGGCAAGGGAAGGGGAAACCCCAGTTCAGCTCTCTGGAACCACTGGGTCCATATATATGCCTGGGCGAAACCACCTAAGTGGCTCCTCCCAGCAGTGGGGGGCGGCCTGTTGGAAGACCAGCCAGGAGATAGTGATCAGACCATGGAACGGGCAGAGCTGTAGAAATAGCCTGCCCTCTGTCACTGGGCCACTGCTCAGAGACAAAAACTAGGTCAAGAGTATTTCCTCATGGGTAGGGCCCTGAATTAATTGGGTCAGGCCCATGGTTTCCATAGTCGCCATGAATTCCTGGGCCAATCTCACGTATCCCCCAGGGAAGGCAGGTTGAAGTCCCCAGAACTACAAGACTCGAACTCCACCACCACCCCCGAGAGGACGTCCCAGAAGCCCAGGCAGGGCTGCTGTCACACAGCTGGGGAAAGGTATGTGAGCAGCAAGCCCACCTGACCATTAGGCCCCACCTCAGGAGGAGAGTCTCACTCCCACCTATCTCTGGCATAGTGACCTCCCTTGGAAACAAGGTCTCCCTAATAACCACAGCCACCCCCCACCCCTTCCCTGGGCCCGTGTCGGTGCACAACCTGAAAACCTGGAGGGCATAATTCCACCAGAGGGACACCACCCTCTGGGCCCAACCAGGCCCCGTGATACAGGCCAGATCTGCAGCCTCCTCCTCAATGATCTCCCGGAGGAGGGTGGACTTTAGCCACAGACCTGGCATTAAAACACCAGCCTGAGCCCAGGGGTCCCAGTTCTGTGCCCCTAGGGAGGAGGCCAGGGTCGGAGCGCAGCAATCAAGACGTAGCTGGCGGCGTGCCGCCTCAACACAGAATATGGCCCTATGCCTCGACGCTCTCCACCAACCCCAACCACCCTGGGATTATGGACCCCACCTCCTCCACCCCAGAGCCCCGCTGCCGCCCCCAACCCCTGCCCCCCCGCCCGAACCGGCTGAGAACAGACCCATCTACCCCCTCCTAACCCCTTAAGACAATCAATTAAAAATTTCAAAGTTTTCCTTCCAAATTTAAAATTTGCCCATTAGTTGCAACATGCCACCTCTCGATCCCAAAATCCGTCATTAAGGTAAGTGATAGCATAGAGGCCACTTCACAGACTGGGGAAATGTCTGGAGGGCCCGTAGCTCTAACAGGGAGTAGGCAAGCATAACACAAACATCTCAAGGCAAGTCGATACAAGAGGTAATTGATTAGATGGACATATTGCAGAAATGGAATTACAATAAAAAGGACAGGCCATGAAAAATAGTCAGAAAACAATCCACAATCAGCAGTTCTCTCACAGCTGCTGATGGTTAGAATCCAAATAAACCAATCACTGCTCTGCCACCACAGTGACTTGTGGTGAAAATCCTGAACAGCCCCCAGCCCTCTCACTGCAGGGGGTTACATCCTCCCATTGCCTCTCACTACAGGGAGGCAGCCAAGTCCCAGAGAGAAAGGCAAAATGTAAGTCCGGCAAATGGTATAGATGGTAAATGGTACAGATGAACCGAAAAGTACCAATAGTGTCAAACGAGTCCCAGATGACAAAAACAGACAGGAAGACAGTGATCACAGATGAAATGCCCAGGTAGCATAGGGCAATCAGGTCCATAGGAATCCAGAGAAAGTCCAACATCCGCGATACCGCCATGACCGTGGGTCCAGAGCCATAATGCCGCCCTTCTTCCATCTCCAAGGACTCAACCCACAGCCCGCCTCCGGGAAGGCTGGTTCATCCACCTCAGGCCAAGGCCAAGACCACGAATATGTCCTCTTCGGATCCTCCAGACCTGCAGGCCTCCACCCTCCCAGATCTATTCCTCCCAGAGCTCTCACTTCTGGGGAAAAGGAAGGAGGGAGCTCGGGAGGCTCAAAAGTCCAAGCCCCTACAGGAACGCCGCCCAAGCCAAAAACGGAGAAGCTGCATTGAAGCACTGTCTTGCTGTCGGGGACTCAAAGGACTCCACAGGATTACCTTCGCGGCAACCACGGTACCAGGAACCACAGACCGCCGTTGTTGTTGCCCCTCTTCCATGGAGCCAAGCCCCAACGCAGCAGAATCATAAACTGCCCAGCCAGCTGCAAACGCCACCGCCGTTAAACCCCAGCTTCGCCACGCACGTCTCCAGCAGCAGCAGCAGCAGCAGCTGAGAACCACCGCAAGCAGAAGCATCGGGTCCACGGACCATCAAACGCCATCGGTGCCGAAGTTTCCTGGCACCAGGACTTCGAGAAACGCGGCGTGGGGCGAGCGAAATTGCTGTTACGCCCCTTTTTCCAGCCGGGGAAAGCTGCGGATGGAGTAAAAGTCGGGGAGAACGAGCTCGACCACGCTGAACCGCCGCCCAATTTCTGCCAGAACGCGCTCTGGCGGCACCCCACACCTCCCCAGGGATGGTTCCAGGAAGAGTGGGAACTACAGGCGAGCCCCTCTCTCAAAAATCCATCAAACCTCCGACTGCCGAAGAGCTCTCACCAACAAACGCCATCTTCGACATTTATTACCAGAAAAGGAGGGGACCCTTGTTCTTTGTCTTTCAGCCCTGCCACACGTGGAAACAAGATGCCACCCCCTAGAGACATTCCATCCACTGGAGCCAATAACTGGGTTTGGATCCAGCCTCCAATGAAAGTCATTACAGCAACCAGAGTGGGGCAGACCTTCCCAAGCCTGACTGACCACCCATACTACCAGGCCAAGCCTATGTCACCCAGAGACATGAAGAAAGGGACCCTGAGATGGACCAGTAAAGACTAAAAGATTCTTTAATCCCCAGAAGAGTTAGAAAGATTATGGGGGGAGGGTGGAAATTCATTGTAATTTGAAATTCATTGTAATGTTTTCTTTCTGGTATCATTTATATTGTAACCAGTTTGATGTACTCATGTAAGGATTGTATTTGAGTGGCTGGCCCAGCAAGTTCTGAACACCTTGGACTTCTGTCTGGTGGGAGGGAAAATTGTCCAGCATGTTTGTATTGTCTGTATTATAAAGTAGCTGCATACACAAGCATACACATAGAGGCATACCTTTCAAAATTAGACAGGTTATTCCCTTCACCTACCTCCACATAAAGCTGCTCCTAGCTTCCTTTTTAATGTGTTTTTTATTGTTGATTTTTTTGCTGCTCTGTGGCACTAAAACCCAAGCAGTCATGTCTCCCTGCTAATCCCATGGTGGAGAGGGCATCCCTTTCAGGCAATTCCCTCACTTGAAGAGATAGCAGAAAAGAGATCTCCAAACCCAAGCCCTGACTTTGACTCTCAAATGATGCTGCCCAGCTGCCCAGTAAAGCAGGATATGTTCCACTGGTGGTCTCATGAGTAGGTGTCCCAGGGCTCATTGTGTATAATTTAAAAAATACTAAATAGCTTGGATTGCACACTGGCTAACCTCAATTTGGCCTCACAACCCCTGGAAACTAAGAGCTAGGGCAGAGTTGGTAACAATCCTTGAAATGGGCAGCCTGTAATTTAAAGGAAACCATGGCTGCAAAAAAAATTGGGACTTGTGCTTGCTTGAAACCTGTTTGGAAACTCACAATGATATCCAACATCTGAAAATAATTGACATGGAAAATTGGATACTGTAAATTTATTTCCAGAACCTTTTCCCTGGCTGCTAGACCTTTTTTTTTTTTTTTTTTAATTACATTTATAGCTCTTCTCCAAAGACTCAGGGCGGCTTACAATTTTTGGAGCACAACCCAATGTGCTCAGCAATAGCCTTCATTCCATTGTATATGCCTGCTTATTATTGCTGCATTTTTCAACCTTCATGGTTGAAAGCTTTTGGGAGCCACCGAAGGAATCCTTTTCTGTTGCCTCTATCAATGCCTTCCCCTTTGCATCAGAAAAATTAAAACCACCCATCAAGTCTCCCTGATCTGATCATTTTTAAAACTCTTTTGCCAATAAAATGTGTGTTCTACCCACATATTTTGGCAAAAGGGGATATTGTAGAAAGTTAGCACCCACCCCTCTCCTAAAGAATGAAATATTCTAGTAAATATTCAAAAGGCAGAATATTATATTTCCCTGGATGAAGAAAAGGAGAAACGTGTTTTAAACACAAAGCAGCTTCCTGCAGCTCCCTGCCCCCACTTCAGCTCCAGGGTGATGGGATTAAGACATGGCCCACAGGAAATGATAGGATTACCCATCTCACCAGATGGCACCTGGGAAGATTGCATTAGCCAGCACTCAGGTGAAGCCATGTGGTCCAGACAAAGTCTACAAAGTTAGCTAAGACCCCTGCCCCTGGGAGTCTGACAGCCAATGGGATACATTTCTTACACAGGAACAGGAAACACTAAGGTGGGGCCCAACATAGGGTATGAAACCAGGGGATTCTCAGCATCCCTTCCCTTTTCGCCCAGGAGCTCCAAGGCATGTGGTCCTGTCCACCATTAAACATTCTTTCTAAGCAACTTCCATGAATCCAGTGCCTTTTTCCCCACTTGGAACTGAACCCAGAAGGATATTTCTTCCAATAGCACGTAAGACTTATATGCCGCTTTGTAGTGCTTTACAGCCCTCTTAAGCAGCTTAGAGTCAGCACATTGCCCCCAACCATCTGGGTCCTCATTTTACTGTCCTTGGAAGTTTAGAAAGCTGAGTCAACCTTGAGCTGGTCAGAATCAAACTCCAGGCAGTGAGCAGTGAGTTAGCCTGCAATACTCCCTTCTAACCACTGCACATCCAGGGCTGTCAAACTCCCGGCCCGTGGGCCAGATGTGTCACAGTCTGGCCATGCCCATGCCCAGTTTAGCAAAGGGGAAAAAGTCCCGATATATCACATGATGCTGCTGCGACGACGTGAGTTTGACACCCTGATCTAAGTAGTCTGGCATAGGATGGCCCAACCTTTTTTTTTGACATCCAAGGAAGAAGGAGAGCACCTAACATCTTCCTGGGTAAACACAGCAGCATGCCTGCAAACATCTCTTTACATGTTGTTACAACACTCCTTACAACACCCAGTTAATATCCTTGGCACATTGCCTAAAACGGGAGCGGCGAGGGAGAAGAAGAATCCATATCACAAAGGTGAACCACCTGAAGCCATACAGGGTTGCAGGGCTGCCATCCAAAAGCAGCCATGGAATGCAGAAATACAGGAATTCCTCCAACTTACAATAAGCCATTTAGGGACCGTTTAAAGTTCCACGGCACTGAAAAAAAGTGACTTATGACCGTTTGTCACACTTAAGACCGTTGCGGCATCCCCCGGGTCACCTAATCAAAATACAGGCACTTGGCCGACTCCTAGTTATGACGCTTGCGATGTCTTGGGGGTCATGTGATTGTGACCTTTTGACCAGCAAAGCCAATGACGAAGCCGGATTCAATTAACCATGTTACTAATTTAACAGCTGCAGTGCTTCACTGAACAACAAAACAGTTGGCAAGAAAGGTCGTAAAATGGGGGGGGGCAAAGCTCGCTTAACAAACATCTCACTTAACGACAGGTTTTGGGCTCCCTTAAATTGAGGACTAGCTGTTCTTTTTTGCAAGCTGTGGCACGCCAGGGCAGCCTGGGGCTAAAAGAGCTGCCTACCTAGCAGTAGCAGGAGGATCCAAACTATGTAGCATTGCTAATAAAACACAACATTTAAGAGACTCGTTACCTAGAAAACGCCCTTCTTCACTTCTGTTGCTGAAGAAAACCTACTATCACCTTTCATAAACTGGCTAAGCGGGAGGCAAGAGAATAAGCTAAAAAAAATCTTCCGAGGGGGTTGGGATATTGAGTGGGAAAAACATCAGCAATTTTTGTCTTCTGCTGGCAGGGGAAAACAAATGTTGCCTTCGAAAAGAAAGGAAAATCCTCTCCAGCAAGGCTTGAGTATGTCTGAACTAGAGCACGTTTTTTGCATCTGACAATAACAGGCAGGTCCCAATGACTGTTGAGAAGGGGAAAGGGCGCTTTTCTTGAAGGGGGAAACCTTCAATTTCTTCTTGGCTTCCAACTTTTTTTTATTATTAATATGTCAAGCATGACAGGCCAGATGATCTAAAAACACGCTTGAGCTAACTCATTCTTGTGACACTTATTTGCACAGCTGTAAATAGCCAGGAGAGGAATGAATCTGTGTTCTGGTGGTGATGAGATTTTAGTAATTTGGGTTCAGCAAAGTCCACCACTCAGTGAATCCAACAAGCTTATATACCCTTTTAAAAAAGGCATATATGTATATCTATATGAAGCCGCTGGGTGAGATCACCTGTGGTTTCGGGGTGAGGTATCATCAGTATGCTGATGATACCCAGTTGTTCATCTCCACCCCGAACCAAATCAGTGATGCCCTCTCTGTGATGTCCCGCTGTCTGGATGCGGTACGGATCTGGATGGGCAGGAACAGGCTGAAGCTCAAACAGATTCAAGGTTTTGGTTTTAACATACAAAGTCCTACACGACATGGGTCCCCAATATTTAAGGGAGTGACTCCTGCCGATATTGAGTGCCAATCGCCCTGTGCGAGCACACAGGCAAGGACTCCTTGGGGTCCCGTCGGCAAATCAATGTCGGCTGGCGGTTCCCCAGCGGCGAGCCAATTCTGTCGCGGCCCCTGACCTTTGGAACCAACTACTCCTGGGGCTCCGCCTGGCCCCTGATCTTCGCACCTTCCGCCCACGATCTGAAGACCTGGTTGTTTGACCAATCCGGTGCTGACCCTCCCTGGAGGGGGGATGGTTCTTAAATTATTTTAAATTTTAACTTTGTTTAACTATTATTGGACTTGTGATTGGTTTAATTCTCTTTTAATTATTTATAGTTGTTACTGTTTTAGTTGGAGCCTGAGTCTTCGGAGATGGGGCGGCATACAAGTCCAAATAATAAAAATAAAAATAATAAATAAATCAGGCCAAGACTGAGTGGCTGTGCATACAGGCATCTCAGATCAGTCAGCAGGTTCCATCTTTGGTCATGGGGGGAGACGTGTTGCCGCCTGTGGACAGGGTGCCAAACCTGGGGGTCCTCCTGGATTCACGGCTCAGTTTGGAGGAGCAGGTGGGGGCCGTGTCCAGGGGGTTTTGCCTAGGTTCGGTTGGTTTGCAAGCTACACCCATACCTGGACTGAGATGCCCTTCGGATGGTCACTCACGACTTGTCACTTCCTGACTCGACTACTGCAACGCCTCTATTTAGGACTGCTCTTGCACACCCGGAGGCTTCAACTGGTGCAGAATGTGGTCACAAGAGGTTGTGATGGGAGTTTCGATACTCCCATGTTACGCTCCTCGCCGAGCTGCATTGGTTACTGGTTGCCTCCGGTGAGATTCAAGGTATTATTATTAACATTCAATGTCCTATATGGCTTGGGTCCAGGGTATTTATGGGAGCGCCTCCCGCCATTATCGAATGCTGATTGCCCTGTGCGTGCACACAGACAGGGACCCCTTGGGGTGCAGTCCGCAAGACAGTGTCGGCTGGCAGTGCCCCGAGGGAGGGCCTATTCTGTAGCAGCTCCTGCCTTGTGGAACCAACTACCCTTGGAGCTCTGTTTGGCTCCTGATCTCCACTCCTTCCGCCGTGATCTAAAAATCTGGCTGTTTGAGCACGCTGGGCTGGACTGACTTTGGGGGTTAAATTGGGTTTTAGTTTGTTTGGGCTTGTTTGGATTTAATTGTTTTTTAAATTATTTATTGTTCGTATTGTAGTTGTGATCCACCCCGAGTCCTTTGGGAGAGGGGGCAGCATACAAGTCCAAATATAAAATAAATAAATAAATATGCCCATGGACCTGGATCTACCAGCTGAGTTGGTGGACTTTGCTGATGTGTTTGGGAGAAGGAGGCAGATCAGTTGCCTCCGCATAGGGCTTATGACTGTCCAATCGACTTGTTGCCCAATGCAAAATTGCCGGTGGGTCGGATATATTCCCTGTCAGAACCAGAGTTGGCCGCGTTGCAGGATTTTATTGACAAGAACCTCCGGAAAGGGTTTATCCGCCTTCTACCTCCCCATTGGCTGCACCGTGCTTTTGTAAAAAGAAATCGGGAGAGCTACGTTTGTGTTGTGATTACTGCAAATCGAATACAATCACAGTGAGGAATCGGTACCCGCTTCCCCTCATCCCTGAACTGATTGAGCGGCTTCGTCAAGCTAAAATCTTCACAAAGTTGGACTTGTGTGGGGCTTACAACCTGGTTCGCATTCGTGCAGGGGATGAGTGGAAGACAGCTTTCCGGATGAGATATGGTCATTTTGAGTATACCGTGATGCCTTTTGGATTAACCAGTGCCCCAGCTGTGTTCATGTATTTCATGCATGACATTTTCCGTGATTTGTTGGATCAATTTGTGGTCATTTATCTCGATGACATTTTGATTTACTCAGACTCCATGCAGGAACACTGGCAACATGTGCAGCTGGTGTTGCAACGTTTGCGTGAGAATCACCTGTTTGCTAAGCGTGAGAAGTGTCAGTTTGCACAAACCACGATTGACTTCTTGGGTCATCGTATTTCACCTGCCGGGGTGGAAATGGACCCGGAAAAAATCAAGTCATTACAGGCGTGGGAACCTCCACAGCATGTTAAGGATGTGCAACGACTGTTGGGGTTCGTGAACTACTACCGCACATTTATTCCCCGCTTTGCTGCCTTGACTGCTCCCCTTTCTAATCTGCTCAAGAAGGGGGAGAAATTCCATTGGGGTGCTGAGGAGCAGGCAGCTTTCGAGGCATTGAAGGTTGCCTTTGCTTCCGAGCCTATCCTCAAACACCCTGATCCAGGCCAGCCATTTGTGGTGGAAACAGATGCCTCCAATGTGGCAGTTGATGCGGTGCTGCTCCAGGTCTATGCTCCCACAGGCACCTTGTTCCCATGTGCTTATTATTCCCAGAAGTTGTCGACTCCAGAACACAACTATAGGATTTGGGACAAGGAGCTATTGGCGATTAAGGTCGCTTTTGAAACATGGCGACACCACCTGGAGGGGGCTCGTCACCAAATCGAGGTTCGGACGGACCATAGCAATTTGGAACGCCTATGTACAGCTCGGACATTGAACCAGTGTCAGGTGAGATGGTCCTTATTCTTTGCTCGATTTGATTTCCGGGTGACCTATGTTCCGAGGGGAAGGAATCAACGCACCAACGCCCTATCTCGGAAGCCCAAGTATACCCGAAGGGAGGATAAACTCTTGCCCCGAATGGTGATTCCATTGGAGCGGTTTGCAGCCACTGGGGAACCTGTGGACCTCCGAGTGAGGATTCAGGAGGCGCAGCGGCAGGACTCATTTGTGGCAGCTCGACGTTGAAAATTGGATGAGAATGGGAGACAAGAGACTCCTTGGGCATATATTGGGGACCAGTTGTGGTTCTGTGATCGCATTTACATGCCTGGAGGTCCTCTTCGTGGCCTTATCCTACATCAATGTCATGATAGTCTGGCAGCAGGACACTTGGGGTTTTCAAAACACTGCACCTCGTCTCAAGGACATTTTGGTGGCCGAGACTTAAACATGATGTGTCGGGATATGTGGCGTCCTGTGGGATCTGTCGACAAGCTCCTGGTGCTCCCCCTGGTCTCTTGCAGCCCTTGCCCATGCCAGAATGACCTTGGGGGGCAGTTTCATTGGACTTCATCACTGAGTTGCCACCATTGAAGGGTGCTACAACCATTTTGGTGGTGGTGGATATGTTGACTAAAATGGCCCACTTTATTCTGTGTTCGGGTCTTCCTACGGCCAGGATAACGGCCCAGTTGTTTATCTCCCATGTATTCTGGTTTCATGGGTTACCAGACTGAATAGTATCAGATTGGGGGGTACAATTTACGGCACACTTCTGGCAGACCCTACTCACGCAACTGCAGGTTCAGGCGTGTCTGTTGTCTGCTCATCACCCCGAAACTGATGGGGGGACAGAGAGAGTGAATGCTATTTTGAAGCGGTACCTCCGCTATTTCAGCAATACTCAACAAGACAATTGGTTGGAAATGCTGTCGGTGGCAGAATTTTCTTATAACAATGCTCAACATGCATCCACCTGTGTGTCCCCTTTCTTTGCTAACTATGATTTTCATCCATGACTTTTCCCTTTAGCCCCGTCTGATTCCCCAGTTCCAGCAATGGATACGTTCTTGCAGGAGTTAAAAGCCGTGCACCACATGGTCCGCGATCAACTAGAGAGAGCCAAGGAGGACTATAAATGGTTTGCTGACTGCCATCGTTGTGATGTTCCGCCTCTAGCAGTAGGCGATCAGGTTTGGCTCTCTACTCGATATTTACCAACGACGCGGCCATCGAAAAAGCTTGAACACCGTTACTTGGGACCTTTTCCGGTCGAGGCAGTGATCAATCCTGTGGCTTTTTGTCTCTCCCTGCCACAGACCATGCGTATCCATCCTGTTTTTCATCGGTCTCTGTTAGTCCCTGTATTGGCCAACAGCCTGCATAGAGCGCCTCCCTTACGACCACCCCAATAGCCCCCCTGGGAGAGGAGGGGTACGAAATGGATAGCATCGGAGATTCTCACCAGTTGCGGGGCCGATTTCAGTATTTGGTGGCATGGAAGGGTTATGGGCCAGAGGACTTCACCTGGGTTGATGCCACTGATGTTCATGCTCCTCATTTGGTCCAGGACTTTCACGCTCAGTTCCCTCAACGTCCTCATCCACCTGGTCCCAGGGGAGAAGGCCATGCAGGGGTGGATAGTGTCATGCCCCTGGTGGAGACTGACTCCGAGGAAGAGGAGGAACAGCCAACAGGGAGTGGGAGTGTGGCTCCAGAGGTGGTGGAGGAGGCTGGGGAAGGGCAGAGGCCAGCTGAGCACTCAGAGGATGATCCAGGCCCATCTCCTATCCATCCCAGGGCACGCAGGGAAGAGAGGATCAGGGCAAAGCGTGGTCTACTCAGGAGAAGAGGGCCATGATCCTCCTCAGGGCTTACAGCTGGGAGCTCTGTATATAAGTTCGAACATGCGTAGTCAGGCTGCTGGAGTCAAGGTTAACGTTTTCATTTTAAAGAAGGTTTATCTTGGTTGGTGTTCTTCCAACAGATTGTCCCTGGTTATCTTCCTGAAGCTGGCAATTATCTATCCTGGTCTGCCAAGGAACTGTATTAATGCGGTTTGGTTTTGGTTTCTTCTTCGTTATCAGCTCTTTAAATGCAAACTGTGTTTTTTGCCTTTGAAATGTTATTTTGACTCCTCCACTGTGAACAATTAAACAGTGAAACGTTTGTGAGATTAAAGTGTGCTAAGAAATGTTTAATGATCCCTAACAGTGTTTGTGAAATTGATGGTATATTAAGAAACGTGTAAAGACCTCTAATAATGTTTGAGGAATTGATAGTGTATTAAGAAATCGTTAAAGACCCCTAATAATGTTTGTGAAATTTAAAGTGTATTAAGAAACCTTTGAAGCCCCCTAATATTTTTGTGAAATTGAAAGTGTATTAAAAATGTTAAAAGCCCCCTTATAATGCTTGTGAAATTAAAGTGTATTAAGAAATGTTTAAAGACCCCTTTTAATGTTTGTGGAAATGAAAGTGTATTAGGAAATGTTTAATAATCCCTGATAATGTTTGTGAAATTAAAGTGTACTAAGAAATGTTTAATGATCCCTAACAATGTTTCTGAAATTGATGGTATATTAAGAAACATTTAAAGAACCCTGATAATGTTTGTGGAATTGATAGTGTATTAAGAAACGTTTAAAGACCCATGATAATGTTTGTGGAATTGAAAGTGTATTAAGAAACTGTTAATGATCCCTGCTAATTTTTGTGAAATTGAAAGTGTATTAATAATTTTTAAAGACCCATAAAATTTGTTTGAACATGAAAGTGTATTAAGAAATGTTTAAAGACCCCTGATAATGTTTGTTGAAATGAAAGTGTGCTAAGAAACGTTTAACAGACATAGCTAAATTAATATTCTGTTTAGTCTTCTGGTAATTACCAGTATTCTTACCCTTCTTACATAATCTAGCTATATGTCCCTTAGCCCCACAAGAAAAACATTTCCTAACAGTATATGCAGTTGAAGACAAATCATCTTCCTTCGGTTGTTTCACTCTAAGCTGGTCTCTATCCTTTCTTCTCCTTGCTTCTTCTAACAATCGTCCAGTTATGTCAGTCAATGTCAGTTCATTTCTGGTCAAGACTTCCAGTGAAGATACGTAATCATCATAACTTTCATCCAATGAGGAAAGAATGATGTAAACTTGATGTAGCTCTGAAAAAATCAATTCTTTTTCATGTAATTCTTGAAAAGTTCTTTTCATAAAGTTTAAATGAGTTAACATATCTTCACCTTTCAGAAGATGTGCTTTAAACAGTTTACGTGTAAGATGTATGCGTGCACCTACACTGTCACGAACATAAATCTTCTTCAAATTCTCCCAACACTTAGCAGCAGACTCTTCTCCACAAATACAGACTAGCTGCTGGTCACTCAGTGTTAGTCCAATTATACAGAGAGCTCGTTCGTTATCTCATTTAAAGTCAGCTATCTTCTTGGCATCATCCTCATTATCTGGATTCAAAGCAGTTACATTAGGTGGATCATTGACTGCATACCATAACCCTTCTCTACGCAGAAGTAGACTGCACTTCATAAACCAGGAAACACAGTTTGTTCCATCCAACCTGGTTATCAGTGATAGACTTGTTGACGGTTCATGCACCATCTTTAACCAGGACAGTAAACCACAATTAAACAGTAGACAGTGTTGAGTATTCACACCAAATCTCAGTTATCTGAGCTCTGGGCCCATAACCAGCGTTAAGAAATATCCCCGTTAGGAGAATGAGTGCGCTCAGGGAAACATAGTGAGAGCGATTATGAATAACACACATGTGACACGAAGATATACTGAATACTGAAATGTAGGTTTTACTTCCAGTAAATGGTTAAGCAGAATTCAAAAAGCAGTCCAAGTCCAACATGGTGAATGCAGTCAGTAGTCAAATCAATAATTCAGTTGATAATCCAAAAACAAAGTCCTTTTCATTACCAGCATCATACACAGAGTTTAGTACATGGAGTTTTCAAACAGTAGCAAAAACTCACAACAATATCAGAAGAATGACGAGTAATTCAACAACAAAAAAACTCGTACTAAATACAAAAGTAGAATGGAGTGGAGTGGAGTACGAACCAGGTTTCTAGCTCCATCTTATAGCCGTTGGCAGAAACTTCAGCCAATCACAATCGGCATTCTCTTAAAGATACAATATTAATTTACTATCCTGGTTTATATATTGCTGACCCAATTGTTTGGTGACTATAATTCCTAACAACATGTTTATGACCCCTAATAATGTTTGTAGAATTGAAAGTGTATTAAGAAATTTTTAAAGACCCCTAAAATATGTGTGTAAATGAAAGTATATTAAGAAACATTTAAAGACACCTGATAATGTTTGTGGAATTGTTAGTGTATTAAGAAATGTTTAAAGACCCCTAATAATGAGTATGGAAATGAAAGTCTATTAAGAAATGTTAAAAGACCCCTGATAATGTTTGTGAAATTGAAAGTGTATTAAGAAACGTTTAAAGAACACTGAAAATGTTTATGGAAATGATAGCCTATTAAGAAATGTTTAAAGACCCCTGATAACGCTTGAGAAATTAAAGTGTGTAAGAAATGTTTAATGATCCCTAACAATGTTTGTGAAATTGATGGTATATTAAGAAACGTTTAAAGACCTCTAATAATATTTGAGGAATTGACAGTGGATTAAGAAATGTTTAAAAACCCCTGATAATGTTTCTGGAATTGAAAGTATATTAAGAAACTTTTAAAGACCCGTGATAATGTGTGTTAAAGTGAAAGTGTATTAAATAATGCTTAAAGACCCCTGATAATGTGTGTTAAAATGAAAATTTATTAAATAATGTTGGGTGCAGAGAAGGTGAATGGCGGTGTAGAAGCCTAGCTCTGAGGCTTCAAAACCCCTTGTTGTTGTGGTGCAACCCCCTGGGGGTGCACGGCTCCTGGAGAGAGCCGTGTCAAAGAAGGGAGACTCAGGTATTGGTGAGGGGGAAGGCAACCCCGCCAATGAAGACCATAGCGATCCCATAGCCGACCGGCCATCAAAGGGGAAGTGAGTGAAAGGCAACCGTGGTGAGTCGATCAAAAGCGAGGAGAATTCCAAGTTCCCAACCGGGAGAAAGGAGATCAGAAGTGGCAAGGTGTCGAGAGGAGCCTGATTAACGTGAAAAAAGGGAGAGTAAAAGCAAAGGGCTCTCTGAAGGAGCGAAGATAAAGCATTGGGTGGAGGTGAAAGGCTGGATCGAGAGAACCTGCTACTTGCTTATTATTTGGGAAAATTGATAATTGGTCACACGGAGGGTGGGATTTTGCTCTGTTTTGTTTTGATCTGCGATTGTATCCAGCTGGAAAGAAAGGAAGAAGGATCAGGACATTGTGGAGAAAGGGAAAGGAACTGAAAACTGAGTTTGATGAGTCACGAAGTTACAAAGTTACAAAGAATCTAGACGATAGACTTAAAGCCTATAGACAGAAAATAATCAATGACTGGAAGAAGCCTGGCAGCTGTTGTTGGATAAATGAACTTTTGTGAAAATAGGAAGACAAGAGAGGTAAACTTGTTAAGTGCATAGAGATCATTAGACTTACAAGAGTGACTCAGCAACTCTTGGCAACTGCGGAAGCAGGAAAATAGACTGATATGACTATTTGAATATTGAACATTTCTCTACACCCTTATATTGTTGATTTTGCTTGGAGGGGGAAAAAAGAAAGAAATTGAAGAAGATAAGAACTTTAATAGAGAGGACTTGGATCAATTATATAACATAATATTACTGGGATGCATAATTAATTCAAGCTGAATTTCTGTGGTTTGATTCATTGATATTTACAAAAAGTATTTACATGTAAGTATTTAAGATTTATATAACTTTAGATAAATTTAGAATATAGGAGTAAATTGTTTTTCTAGAATTTTAGGATATAAGTGCATACTGACTTATGGTATAATATAATATAATATTTAGAGATATAGAAATATCTATTTAGATTAGTATTAAGTATTAAGTATTTATTTCAACTGGTAATATTTAAGATTGATAAATAATATATAAAGATTGAAGAAGAACAAAAACATAATTAATGTAAAAGAGGATTTAAATAGAAATTATAATAGACTACACAGAGAACCGAAGGATTAGATAAATTAACTCATAGAGCTAGGTGCAACAAAATCAGGGATAGAAGAACTGAATGCTAATTTGGGACAACGTCCTGGATTTACTATACAAACAAAAACAAATCCTAGAAGAAATGACTTCTTTAACCACCACAACGCTGAAGACAGGAAAGAAGTTGACTATGACAACTGCAGCGGCTTCACCCTCAGCGACATCACAAAAAACAATTGAAGAAACTTTGGTAACCGAGAAACAACCTGCCATAACCAATGCTAACATCTATTCGATTTTACTATCACTACAGGAATCTATGTCTAATTTACAGGAGACAATGTTTAAAAATCATAAAGAAACCAGGGCAGACATAAATGAGATAAAAGAAGAAATGGGAAAACTTAAAGAAGAAATGAAAGGAGATATCTCAAGATTAGAGGGAAAATAGGTAAGATGCAACAAGCATTAGAGAAAAATGAAAGGACAATAAGAGAAATAGAAAAACGGACAGAACAAACAGAAAAGAATTTGGAGAGAGTAGATGAACAACTAAGAATGGTGAACAAAGAAACAGACGACTCCTGGTATACCTAGAGATGGATAGGGCAGCGTTATATCTCTGATTTCAAAATATAGTAGAGACAAGAGAAGAAGACATAGATCAAGTAATGGCAGAAATCCTGGCAGAAGTCTTACAGAGAGATAAAGAAGAGATCCTGAAAGAACTGGACGACGTCTATAGGGTTAGCACGGGTTATGCAAGAAGACATAAATGCCCTAGAGAGGTGCATGTACGCTTTGTAAGACGTAAGGTATGGGACATTATTTATAAATTGATGAGGGATGGAACAATTAAATATAAAGATAAGGAAATCATAGTTTTGAAGCAAATACCTAGAAGGATCAGAGAAGCTAGAAAAGATTATAAGCAGCTAGCAACTAGTCTAAACCAAAAAAGGATTACATTTAAATGGTTGGTTCCAGAAGGAATGTTGGTTACATGGAGAGAAAGGAAATTTAGAGTGGATTCGTTGGAGAAAGCACAAGATTTTTATGAAAAACTGACAGATATGGAAGAACTGACCAGTAAAGAGGACTCGGACCCTGACTCCCTGGACGACCAAGCGCAGAAGTCGGTAGATAATTTAGAAAACAAACAACAACAGCAGAAGGAGAAAGAAGGAGTAATAACTAGGCAACAGGCAAAAATTAACCAGACTCAGACTTGAAGAATAAAAGGATTAAAAGGGACATTGAAGGTTGAATTAATCTGAATAAAATTTGTAATTTAGAATAATTCATTGTAAAAAGAAAGATTAGAAATCAATAGCAACAAAATATCTAGAAAGATGGATTTAGAAGTTAAACTGTTATCTTTAAATATAAATGGTTTAAACTCTAAAATTAAAAGACAAAGGACTTTTGCAAGGCTAATCAAACAAAAGTTGATATTGTCTGCTTACAAGAAACTCATATGTTGAGAGCAGAAGAAAATTGTTTAGAATGTAAAAATTAGGGAAGGTATTTTTGGCCTCAGCAGAGGAAAAAATGGAATAGCAGTGTATATTAAAGAAGAGATAGAAGCAGCATTAGCATTTGTGGACCCTAAGGGAAGATTTCTGGCAATTGACATGCAGATAAATTTTAAAAATCTTATTAGTAGTTATTTATGCTCCAAACTCAAATCAAAAAGAATTTTATAAATTTCTGTTTACTAAAATTATTGAATTAGAAAGAGAAAATAATTGTATTATTGGGGATTTCAATGCAATTTCAGAGTACCAAAAGATTACAAAAGGGTGAACAAGAAGGAAAAGAAAAAAAGAGAGAGTTATCAAAAATGTGTGGAGAATGGATTGATGAATTAAATTTGAAGGACATATGGAGGAAATTGAACCCGATAAGAGCCAATATACATTTTATTCAAATCCCCATCAATCATGGTCACGCATTGATATGGTGTGGATATCTGGAAATTTAGTAGAAGAAGTAAAGGAGGTAGAAATATTGATGAACACCTGGGCAGACCACAACCCTCTTAAAATAATATGGAAAGGGAGGAAAAACCGAGGAGAAGATGGATGCTGGATACCCAATTGTTAAAAGATGATGAATTTATAAGAAAAATTAAGGAAGAATTAGCTTTTATTTTAAAGAAAATAATAGTGCAGATACATCCACCCAAAATTTATGGGATGCTATGAAAGCGGTTATAAGAGGAATTATAATCTCCTACTCAGTTCAGAAAAATAAGGAAAAACAAACCCAACAGAACAAATTATATCAAAAATTAAGGAATTAGAAGGTGAATTACAAGTTTCTCCACAGAACTCTAAAATACAGGAACAACTGATTTTATACAAACACAAAATTAACTTGACAGAACAGGAAGAATTATTTAGAAATATGAAGACAACTAAACAAATATATTTCGAACAAGCGAATAAACCAGGCAGATGGCTTGCTTACAGGCTTAAAAAGAAAAGGAGAAAAGATTCATTTGTCAATTACAAGATGAAAAGGGGAATTACCACCATACAATGGAGAAGAAGAAAGAGATCATATATGACTACTTTAAAAATTTATATAAGAAAGAGATAGTTGAAGAAGATTTGATAAGGGAATATCTAAAAGGGAAAGGAAGGATGGGAATTAGGGAAGAGATGAAAGAATATTTGACAAAAGATATAACTATGACAGAATTAAAGCAAGCACTTACAAACCAGAAAAGTAACAAAACCCCCGGCCCAGATGGTTTTCCAGCAGAATTTTATAAGACATTTGAGGAACAATTGGGATCAATAATGGTAGATGTATATAATGATGTATTATTAGCTTCTAATATGCCCAACACATGGAGAGAATCGTTGATTTCGCTAATCCGAAGGGGACTCAGATACAAGAATGATACAAAATTACAGACCAATTTCATTGTTAAATGTGGATTACAAAATTTTCACTACAATTATTGCTAATAGACTAAAAAAATAATGAGTGAGTATTTACATCCGGATCAGAATGGTTTCCTTCCCAATAGATATATTAGAAATAATTTAAGAATTATATTGGACAGTCTGGAGTACTATGAAGCCCACTCAGAAAAGCAAGCAGCCTTTGTTTTCCTGGATGCTCAAAAGGCTTTTGATAATCTTAATTGGCAATTTATGAAACAACAAATTTATGATATTAATTTCGGCACTAAATTTGAAAATATTATTAATGCAATCTACTTGATACAAAATGCAAACATTTTAATTAATGGAGAGATGACCCAAACCTTAAGAATAGAAAAAGGAGTAAGACAGGGTTGTCCGTTATCTCCTCTGCTCTTCATATTGGCATTGGAAGTATTATTAGAAAATGTTAGACAAAATATAGGAATAAAAGGATTAAAGGTAAGGAATGAAGTGTATAAACTTCAAGCATTTGCAGATGACATGGTTTTTATTATAGAGGAGCCGACGGACCAGTACTTATTAGGGAATTAGAAAAATATGGAACGGTAGCAGGACTAAAAATTAATAGGCAAAAACTAAAATCCTAGTGAAAAATCTTAGAGAACATAAAGTAAAAGAATTAGAAAAGATTTGTGGACTCCAATCAACAAAGAAAATCAAATATTTAGGAATTTGGTTGACAGCTCATTGTAAAGCGATAAAAGAGAACAACTATGATACTTTGCTAGTACAAACAAAAAGAGATTTAGAAACATGGAAGAATTTGAAACTATCATTAATGGGCGAATAGCAGCTATAAAAATGTCTATTCTACCAAAATTTTTATATCTATTCCAAACTATTCCAGTGAAATTAGGAAAACCCTTTTTTGACACCTTGAATAAAACAATATCAAAATTTATTTGGCAAGGTAAAAACCCAGGATAAAATTAAAATTTTACAAGATATGAAGAGCAGGGGAGGATTCGGATTGCCAAAATGGGAAACATATTATAGTGCAGCAAATTTGGTGTGGTTGAAGGAGTGGATTAATCTCAAAAATAAAAGAATACTAGCTATTGAGGGGCATGACCTCCAAAGAGGATGGCATGCTTTTTTTATGGGAGATAGGAAATACTAAACAAAAATACTTCCATAGACATTTAATTAGAGACTCGCTGATGTATAACTGGATTAAGGTGAAAAAAAAACATTACACAAAAATTCCAATTTGGCTATCTACGATGGAAGCAAAGATTCACCCAAATAATTTAGATTTATGTAAAATGTTAAAATAGGGACTTATTAGACAATTCTGGAAACTTAAAAACTATATATGAGCTACAGGAACAGGGGCTAGTGGACTGGTGGGCTTACATTCAAATATCATGCGATATAAAAAACGTAAATGAATTTGGAATACAATTAAAACTGCACTATCTGGATAAAATCTTATTAGGTTCAGATAAAAAAAACATTACAAAAATTTACAAATACCTATTAGAAGTAGAATTGGAAGAAGAAATTGTTAAAGGATGTATGATTGCGTGGGGTCAAAATATAGGGCATAACATAAATTTGGCGGATTGGGAAACCATTTGGAATAGAAATTATAAAATGACAAAATCGATAACATATAAGGAGAATACATATAAAATGTTTTATAGGTGGCATCTTTCTCCCTCGAGATTAGCGAAAATATACAAAAAAATGAGTCCCATGTGCTGGAAGTGTAAGGAGAAAGAGGGAACATACTATCATATGTGGTGGACCTGCCCAGAGGCTCAGAAATATTGGCGTAAAATTCAAATTTGGCTACAAGAAATTATCGATGAAAAAGTGGATTTAGAACCAGAGCTCTTTTGCTGGGAATTCTCAGGAAAAGATATCTAAAGAGTATAAAATATTTGTTAATACATATTTTAACAGCAAAGAATTATATTTGCAATGTTGGAAACAGCCCGACATCCCAAAAGATTAAATGATTATACAAAAGATAATGAACTGTGCAGAAATGGATAAATTATCGTTAAGCCTTAAAGATAAAGAAGACTCAACATTCTATATGGTGTGGGAACGTTGGTACAAATGGCTAGAGAGGAGATAGAAGAAGGAATGGGAATTATCAATAGAGGCATAGATGGAGTACAATACATTCAAGTAGGAGTTAATACTCGATAGAATATATAAAAGATTACTAAGTAATTATCGCCACAGGTTGTTTTGAATACAATATTTTTAATGTTTTAATGGTTTATGTTGGTGTGTCCAACAGTTTGTGTTTGGTGTGTGTGGGTTTTTTGTGTGTTTTTAATGGTAATAAAAGTTAAAAAGTTTTTCAAAAAAAAATTATTAAATAGTGTTTAAAGACCCCGATAATGTTTGTGGAATTAAAATGTACTAAGAAATGTTTAATGATCCCTAACAATGTTTGTGAAATTGGAAGTATATTAAGAAATGTTTAAAGACCTCTAATAATGTTTTTTGGAATTGATAGTGTATTAAGAAATGTTTAACGACCCCTGATAATGTTTGTGAAATTAAAGTGTGCTAAAAAATGTTTAATGATCCCTAACAATATTTGTAGAATTGAAAGTGTATTAAGAAACGTTTGAAGCCCCCTAATAATATTTCTGAAATTCAAAGTGTATTAAAAAATGTTAAAAGCCCCCTAATAATGCTTGTGAAATTAAAGTGTGTTAAGAAATGTTTAAAGACACCTGATAATCTTTGTAGAAATGAAAGTGCATTAAGAAATGTTTAAAGACCCCTAATAATGTTTGTGGAATTGATAATGTATTAAGAAACATTTATGACCCCTAATAATGAGTGTGGAAATGAAAATCTATTAAGAAATGTCAAAAGATCCCTGACAATATTTCTGAAAATGAAAGTCTGTTAAGAAATGTTTAAAGACCCCTATTAAATTTTTGTGAAAATGAAAGTCTATTAAGAAATGTTAAAAGACCCCTGGTAATGTTTGTGGAATTGAAAGTGTATTAAGAAATGTTTAAAGAACCCTGATCATGTTTGTAGAATTGAAAGTGTATTAAGAACCTTTTAAAGACCCCTAAAATATGTCTGAAAAATGAAAGTATATTAAGAAACATTTAAAGACACCTGATAATGTCACTGAAACTCATTTGTTGGAACTGCTCTGCTCTGCTCCTGTTTAGGTGTGAGTGCCTCAATCTGGAGCTGCAGATGGTATCACTTTGTAAGCTGAAAAAAATTACATAATAAATTTTTGTTTTTTAAAGTTCAAGATTTCTATGACAACAAAGATTAGGAAAGGTCTATTTTTTCACGAGGTAATTCAATATCCGTGTAAGCTGAAGAAAGGTGAAAAAGAGAAAGATAAAAAATGTAGATGCCTTCAAACTTTGAATTTGGAGTTATTTATTAAAAGTTTTATTGGTTGTAGAAATAATCAATGAGTTCGATTTGGAACAAATAAAAATTGGCCACTTCTTTGAGATAGCGATGACTAAAATGAAGCTCAAGTAGTTTCAGAAACTCAAGTACAACAGAAGCAGATGATAGACTAGATGAAACTACCATGCTTGGAAAGATATGAAATAGAAGTATTAAGGTGGGTGGATGGATAAAAGTAGGAAAATCACTGGAAAGTTCTTCTAATAACTATTGATTGTTGCCTGTATAAATAAAAATTATGAGTGCTGGTTTATACAATCATCAGAATGTGCCAGATTTACATATAACTGTCAAACTATTTTCATTTTAGCTTGCCATAACTGGAAATCAGTTATGCAGCTATTGATATTTACAAATTGGAAAGTTTAGTTCAGACTGAAATATTGGCCTTCACAGAGAAAATTAATTGGATCTGACTTGCTTTGTGTTGTTTCCATAAGATATTATAATCACTTGCTAAAATCATATGTTCTCATTACCAATCACTTCTCATTGTCTCTAGATATTATGAAATTTCTTCCTTCCTCCCTCTGTCCCTCCCTCTTCCATAAATGCTTTGATCTAAAAACTTCAGTTCTACTCAAGAAAAACTACGAAATTCTATTGGCCTATAATTGAATATAATGAAATGAAAAGCAAAACGTTGAACATGATAGAAAAGCAAAATAATCATATTCAGGCAATCTTTTATTAAATCAAATAACTTATTTTAGATACAGAATGGTATTAAATTGTCCTTAATATGCTCTCTGTATTTTCTTGGGAGGTGAAAGGAAGCAAATAATGAAACTATTGAGAAAGAGTGTTTCTTGCGACATTGCTGAAATAAATTATTTGATGATTTGAAAAGATGATAAAATTGGGCTTTCATCTCTGTTTAGCATCTTATCTCTCAGAAATAATGATAACACTATCTTAAAGAATGCTGTAGTGATATGCTATATATCTAATGGTTGCAAGCCCTCAACTTGCAACCATTCATTTAGTGACCCTTCGAAGTTACAGTGGCACTCAAAAAAGTGAACTTATGACCATTTTTCACACCTAAGACCATTGCATCCCTATGGTATCACAATCAAAATTTGGATGCTTGGCAACTGGCATATATTTATGATGATTGCAGTGTCCAGGGATCATGTGATCACATTTGGCAAACTTCTGACAAGCAAAGTCAATAGAGAAGCCAGGTTCACTTAACAACTGTTTTACTAATTTACAACTGCAGTGATTCACTTACCAACTGTGGCAGGAAAGTTTGTAAAATGGAGCAAAACTGGACTTTCTTGGCAAAAGGAATGCTGTATTGTTTGTTAAGGGGAATTTTTTAACAATGGATATTTAGGACCCAAGATTGTTGGGGGCAATAAGCTGACTTTGTAAAAATGCCACTTAGTAATAAGCAGGCATATACAATGGAATGAAGGCTATTGCTGAGCACATTGGGTTGTATCCCAAAAAATTGTAAGCCACCCTGAGTCTTCGGAGAAGGGCGGCATATAAATGTAATTAAAAATAAAAAATAAAAAAAATATTGCAGAGAAATTTATAACACAAAACTTTGGAAACGAGATGCAATTGCTGGGAAAGTTCCTAATTAAAAACTAAGAAAAGATTTCATTATTAAGAACCAAACAAGCAAATTTGGGTGGTCAAGGCCTTGTCTCTTGTGGTAAAAGCCTGTAGACCAGTGGTTCCCAAACTTTTTCAGTCCACCGCCCCCTTGGTGCTACAAACTCATCCTCAGTGCCCCCCAGCCAGGAGTGAGATTCAAATTTCTTAACAACTGGTTCTGTGGGCATGGTCTAATTTGTGGGTGTGGTGTGGTGGTCATGTGAGTGGGTGGGTGTGGCCATTTACTTTCTCCTCCTCCCTCCCTCCCTCCCTCTCTCTCTCTCTCTTTCTTTCTTTCTTTCTTTCTTTGACTTTCTGTCCCTTCCTTCCATCCCCCCTCTTTCTTGTCTATCCCTTTTCTTCCTTTCTCTTTCCCTTTTTCTTTCTTTCCCTTTTCTCTTTTTCTTTGTCTCTTCCTTTTCTCTCTCTCTTTCTCTCTTCCCCTCTCCCTCTTTCTCTCTCTCTCTCTCTCTATCCCTTCCCTTCCTCCTTTGCTCTCTCCCCCTAAGTTTGGAGACCCACCTGAAACACACACACACACACACACACACACACTCTTTCAACAAGGTAGTCACCCGGCAGCGTCACTCATGACACGTCTCCCAGAGTCCCAGGGACCGGACGTAATTGTCCTGGTCCTGCATTGCCCGGAAAAGCCGGCAGGCAAAGCTTCCGGGTCCAACAAAGGAGCCGCAGGCGGGACTTCTACCCCTCCCTCTTTTGGGGAAATGGCTGGGAACTTCAAGTGAGGCTGTAGCCTTGCCCACTGAGGAGCTGCGGGAGAAGTGAGCTGCAGGAAAGGTGAACCAGCCACCCTGATTGGCTCACCGCAGCAGTTTGGGCTTTCCTGACAGCCTACAAACTTACCTTCCTCCTGCGGCTGGTGGCAGAGGGAAAGGTGAGCCAGTCAGGGTAGACCCATCGCTGCTCGGCTCCCCACCAGCCCACATCTCGTCAGCTGCTGGGGCTCGTGGGTTGCGGCTGCTGAGAGGGAGCGCGGGAGGCAACCAGGAAACACGAGGCTTACACTGCCTGCATCGCCCCTCTGCCAGCCGCCCCTCTGAGTGTTTTAGCCGAGTGCGGGCCACCACTGTGCAAGCTCCATGGGTGGAAGATCCGCTCTCACAAGGCTTGGCTCACATCATTCTCATGGCAGCGGTCCACATTCAGCCAAATCGCGTAAGCTGGCGGGCAGCAGAGGGAAGGGGCAGCAGGCAAGGGGTGATACAGGAGGCATAGCATCATGCTCCCTGGTCACCCCCCCATCCCGCCTCTAGCAGGCAAGGTTGAGCAGCTGTGGAGAATCCAGGCGGGACCCAAGCGGCAACGGGTCAGCCCTGGCTCGCCTTCATCTCGGCCACCAGCAAGCCAAGCAAATGGAGTGAGGGGGAAGCTGAATTGCACCCTGCAAGTGGCCACCTCCAGCATTCCTCTACCTCCCCCTTGCCTCTTAGCACCCACTGCTGCCCCACTTGCCTCTTATCTCCTCCCTAAGTCATCCCACTGCCCCCCAGGGGGCGGTACCACCCACTTTGGGAACCACTGCTGTAGACGTTCTGCAAGTAAATTACAATAAAGACTATTAACAGAGTGTCTTTTATTTTAACTTTGCTGTTGTTTAACTTGTTAACTATTTTTTCTTTCATATATGTACAGCATGATAGGTTAGTTGGATTGCAAATAGAAGTAGAAGCTTAGAAATTTTATACCTGCTTTGTAAGGGTAAACTATTATTGTTGCAATAGATTTGTCAGTGTTCACCTAAGAGAAATAATAAGTCTTTTGTTCTTTTTAATTCACATTTTTGAAGTTCTTGTCTAGTTTTGTTTCGTCTTTGTTAATTTTTTTCTTTTGTATTTTGTATTTTAATCTTAATAAAATAAAATTGAAACAAAAAACTATCTTGCTTAGCAACAGAAATTTTGAGCTCAATTTTGGTCATAAGTTGAGGACTACCTGTAAATTTACAATTGTTCATGTTACAAGAAAACTGACTAGGTAAAGATAACATTAAAATAAGACTTTAAAGTTATTATGCTATGATCATGATCCACAATGACGTTCAGTGTGTGAAGAATACTCTTCAACTTTTATGTTTTAACACTTTGGATTTTTTCCAGATTGTTAATATGCTCTCTATACAAAGCACATTGAGAAACATAATGTTTTGTTTTGAATCAATTACATCTGTTTGCAACATTTAAAAAGGGTTTGGTTAACCTATCATTTTGATTTGCGATTTGAGCTTTGTATTTGTTATCCATTTCACATTATGGTTTTTATTTCTTAGTTTAAGGACATTCTGTACATTTTACTTGCCAACAGGAATTAACTTCCTTTGATGCTAAGTTGTTGGCTAAAATTTGAAATAATAGAGCACATCGTTTTAGGAATAATTTCTACGGTTTTTTTTTAAAGCTTAAGGATTTTTGCTATTTCAATGCCAAATCTCAAGCAAGCAACTTTAATAAGGAAACTTTTTAGGCTAATCCTAATTTTATTTTCCTTAGTTTATGGAAAGATATAGATGTAAAAAATTTTGTGAATTAAAATAATTTAAATATTAATAATTAGGTTTTTAAATAATTTAAAAAAAAAACCTATGCATAGTTCCAAAAGTGAGAAATACTGATACATCGATTGTGGAACATTCTTAATAATTTTTTTAAATTGATTATTGGACGTTCTAAGTGATTTGTGCATGAAAGTTTGAATAGAATTAAATTGAATAAATTTACACAAAAGCATGTTTTATTAATCAGTGGAAATGTAGTAATATTTGTAATCTAAATTTTGTTTTCCTAAAGTTAACAATAGTCAAAGAAATCCAACATTCAGATTGCACAATATTTTAATATGTTACTATTTCGTTCCAGTCAATATTTGCATTGTATTCTTCAAGTTATCTGTCAAGCATAGAAAAGCAATAAATTTATATACTCATGAGAAGTTTAAAACTCCTTTCAGAAACTCTAATTGCAATTATTAGTTCTAGCCTGCAATATAGTTATCAAGAATGCAGTGTTCCTTAATCAAAAGGACTTTATCATTTAAAAGGTGATATTAGCTGATTTAATATCTCTTTATGTAAAGTCGCTAAAAAGTCTTTAACATTGAGCTTGCTAGTTCGACCCTTTTCTCCAAGGAAAGATGGAACCAGGCCTTTTTTTAAGGTGACCAGATTTTAACATTGGTAAAGCAGGACACCATTGACCGGGGGGGGGGTGTTCCTTGATTAAAAATTTGCATGTAAAAATTTGCATTAATTATAAAATTAACAAAAATAATATGAAACTCATATCCTGGTGAAATAGCCTCATGGCCTTGGGGGAGGGGAAGGTAGAGCCATGGGATCCTTAGGGGAAACCCAAAAGTGGGAAGGCAAAGGGAAAGGAGCAGCAATGAAGCCACGGAGACCCCAGATCTTCCTCCTGTCCCCCTTCCCATCACTGGAAATACCTGCCTCCCCTCCCAGAGTTCAGCCATCTGAGCAGAATCCGCCTTGAACCCAGGACTCAGAAGGGCTCCCCCTCACTTCTCAGAGAATTTCACTGGGATTATCCCAAGATTGCTTCATTTCAGCAACCCAGTTAGGGCCCTGAAACCATCATTGATGGACGCTTTCCATTGGACCAGATTTCCTCTGAATCTCACCCTTCACTTTCCCAAAAAGCTGCTCTGAAACCTGTCCTCCTCTGGGGCTGATCCTGCACTTTGTCAGGTAGAAATGCCCCTCAGCCAACTTGGGAGGGGATTGTGATCCTGGCTACTCAACTCTTTTCATGATCAGGGACTCTCAATGTAAAGGCCTAAATCAGAGTTAGTTCCTCAGACTCAGCCATTTGGACTTCAATTCCCAGAATTCAGCAACTTAGAACTAAGGAGAAATTTCCTGGCAGTTGGAACAATTAGTCAGTGAAACAACTTGCCTCTAGAAGCTGTGAATGCTCCAACACTGGAAGTTTTAAAAAAGATGTTGGATAACCATTTGTCAGAAGTGTAGGGTTTCCTGCCTAAGCAGGGGGTTGGACTAGAAGACCTCCAAGGTCCCTTCCAACTCTGTTATTCTATTCTATTCTATTCTATTCTATTCTATTCTATTCTATTCTAATTCCCCTCACCCTATAGAAACCCAGGGGGCCTCTCCACCCTGCCCCCACTGGGGATGATTGGGAGTTCCTGCTGAAAACACCCATATTGGGGGCTAAGCTGGGGTCCTCTCCCCAAACTTATCCTCTGTGGGGAGGGTCCTGTCACCTTTAAGGCCCCTCTGGTGAACCAAAGATTAAACACAGAAAATTATTTCAGCTTCCATCATGCAAACTCCTGACTGAGGATCATCAGAGTTTTTCCAGCCCTTCCCTGGAGGACCGGCTCAATTCATAAGACATAAAACTTTACTAACAACGAGGGAAAAAAATCACATTAAGTCACTGTTTAGTTCTAAATTGGTTAAAAGAATCAAAAGAAAAGAAAATGAATAAAATGCTGCTGGGAAATCAATTAACCAGGAAAATCCCCAAGGCCCCTTTTTGGTCTCCATTCTGAAAGCTCTTCAGATCAGAAATTCTTCCAGGGCACCAAAGATTTTAAAGATCATTTTCACAATCGTTCATGGGATTTATTTGGGCAGAACCTGGGTCTGCATACAAAAGGGCAGGACCTCCAAAGCCTAGAGACATAAATATAGGTAGTCCTCGACTTATGATCATAATTGAGCCCATGTTGTTTGTTGCTATGTGAGACATTTGTTGAGTGAGTTTTTTTGCTCCATTTTACAAATGTTCTTCCCTCAGTTGTTAAATGATTCATTGCAGTTGTTAAATGAATAACTTGGTTGTTAAGTGAATCTGGCTTCTCCATGGACTTTGCTTGTCAGAACGCTGCAAAAGGGACTCATGTGATAGGGGGAGACTGCGACTGTCATAAATATGAACCAGTTGCCCAGCATCCAAATCTCGGTCACGTGACGATGAGGATGCTAAAATGATCATAAGTGTGAAAAATGGTCATACTGTCGCTTTTTTCAATGACATTGCAACTTTGGTCACTAAATGAACTGTTGTAAGTCGAGGACTGCCTGTAGTCCTTCTGCCCATCCCCTCCAGTATGGCCTCCCAGTCCTTCCCAGTCCAAGGCAAAGGCCTGGGCCTCCTTCCTGCTCCTCCCCACAATCCCAGGAGCTTCTCAGAGCTTTTCGGGAGAGGGATCCCCAGATCCAGTTCCTGCTCTGGGGAGATTTCGGAATCCAAAAGGGATCAGAGCTTTTCCCTAACAGAAGAAGGGGGGATCGGACTCTCCGTGATCCAGAACTGGCTTCTTTCCCTTGTGGGGCTGAGCAGTGAGGATGAAGTCCAAAGTCTGCCTGAGAGGAGAAATGTGTGAATGTAACGCACGTTGGGCCTCCTCACAGTCACGAATCCTCCTCAAGTCAGAAATGAAATGTGTGACTACAACACAGGTTTGGCATCCTCACAATGGTGAATGTGCCTCCGGTCAGGAAAGGCTGACACCCAGGTGCAACGCGAGAAAGGGTGTGTGGAAAGGAAAGCGAATGTTCTTTCAGGAAATGCCCTTCCAGGGATTCTGTCTCTTAAAATCGGGACTTTTTAAAAACGCCGCGGGACGTGGGACAAATTGGTAAAACTCAGGACTGTCCCGCCAAAAGCGGGACGTCTGGTCACCTTACCTTTTTGGAAGATCTTAAAAGACTTGCAGCAATAGATTTAATAACTTAAAGCAGACACTTCCCAGCATTGTTTAGTGCTTACATTGGCTAAACATTTAACAAATGAAAGCTAGAATTTTATCACAATCTGTAAGAATTCTATGGGCTTTACTATAGTCAACTAGATTTTTTTATTCTTGAATTAGCCATGTGCCATGATACGAACGTTCTTTTTTAATTGTTCCAAATTATGCTTTGGAGGATTTGCCAAATTCCAATATCTTATTAAATTATGAAACATACCAATTGACAATATTAAAGGCCATCTGGAAGTCATAACTGATCTGTTGTTAACAGTTCAGGTGACCATTCAGTACATAAATATCAATCCAGATTGGCAAAATGTTCTAAAAGGTATAAAAACATGAATACATGTTGAAAAAATTTTCGTATGTGAAGGTATCATTGCTGGTATAAAGTTCTCATTTACTGTTCATTGAAAAGTTGCAGAACAAGAGGGGTTATGTAATGTGAACAAGCACTGTGGTCATGTATTAATAATAGTTTACAAGGCAAATCATATTGAAATATAGTGCAGTCTTAAGTGGATCAGCATCAGTGAATCTTACTCCTCTAACTACACTTGCTATCTGCACCAGAACTCAAGATACCAACAAGTTGTAAAATCAACTAACAATAAAAAATATTAATTTGGATATGAACATGGCTCAGTAATATA
This sequence comes from Naja naja, assembly GCA_009733165.1. Lineage (NCBI taxonomy): Eukaryota > Metazoa > Chordata > Lepidosauria > Squamata > Elapidae > Naja > Naja naja. The sequence continues at coordinate 22,795 of SOZL01001579.1, read as the reverse complement.
TAATTAGCTAATCATTATTAGTTATAACTAATATTTTAATATCAAAACAATACAGGTAATCCTCAAAATATGACAATTCACTTAATGATGGCTCAAAGTTGTGATACCACCCCCAAAGTACTTACAACACAGTCCTGAAGTTATGAATATTGCAGCACCATGGCAATTATTCACCCTTATGAACAATTGCAAAAATGTGCAACATTCCCTCTGCCTATTTCCCCCTCCCCCCCATAACTGATTGTTCACTTATCTTTCAAAAACCCCAAAGGCACTAAAAGCTTTTGCAAAGGGGGAGGAAGCCTGCAGGATTGCAAGATTTTGCCCCTGAAGCTTCCGTCCTCTTTGCAAAAGTTTTTGGCATGGAGGACAGAGGCAAAGGGCTTTTGGCATGGAGAATGGAATCCTGCAGGGGTACGAGATCACACCCCTGAAGAGTTCCATTCTCTGCGCCAAAAGTTTTTGCAAAGGAGAAGGAGGTCTGCAGGGGCGCGAGATCGCACTCTTTGCAAAAGCTTTTGGCACAGGGGATGGAAGCAAAAGGCTTTTGGCATGGTGATTGGAGGCCTGCATGGGTGTAATGTCATGCCCCTGTAGACCTTTCTCTTCTGCACCAAAAGCCTTTTGCAAAGAGGATGAAAGCCTTTGGGGGTGCACTTTCATGCTCCTTCAGGCTTCATCCACTTTGCAAAGGCTTGTGGCATGGAGAACAAAGGCCTAAAGTACTCCAAAAGCACATCAGGTGTCCTATGCAGGTGGTCACAGTGAGTCAGCCAAACTGAGAAGGACAGGCTGGTCCTGCTCTGCTTTTGGAATACTGGGAGCAGACAAAGAAACTGCGGCAGAGAGGAGACAGCTCGCTTGATCGAGATTTTTGAAAGGTGTGTCACCACAGGCCCAGTGCCTGCGGAGATCTAGCAGGGTAGGATGTGCAGGGAAGCATGAGATATCTCAGTGGGTCAGGGAGGCCTTGGGTGGCCAGGAGCACTAGCCTCTCCCCCTGGTCTTCCCTGAGATTCCTCATGTGCACTTGATGACCTATGCATTCAATTAATGAATGCATGGGGTAAAGCAAGGAGGGATCACGTTCATTTAATGTGATCTAATTAATGAATCCTCAGGTTCTGAATGTAATTGGCAAGCTATGTTACATTCATAATTCAAGGATTACCTGTAATTAAGCTACACTATTAGGTCCTGAATTTTTTGGGTTAGCTATATAAATGAATCAACTAGAGGAATTAATAAGGTACAGTTACCATTTACTTCAGAAATGGTAAAAAATTCCAGAAGTAACTTTACTAGTTAAAAAAACCCTTCATCTAGCACACAGGTATCAAACTTACCTCGTCATGTTGCCCTCACATGATGTTTCATGACGTTTTTCCATTCACGGTGCAGGGGTGGCCGTAGCCTATGCGTGACACATCTGGCCCATGGGCCACCAGTTTGACACCCCTGACCTAGCACAACTTATGGAATTTAGGTACAATAAATTGGTATCAGCTTGAAGTGCTTTAGAAGATGATTAAATACATTTGTGGAGAATTGGGATGTTCAATATTTTTGAAATATGTTATTGGTTGCAGTTCTTAGATTTTAGTGTTACTTAAATCAGTACAAATAGGTAGTTCATATAGTTAGTCTAGTCTATTCAATTTATCCAATTCCCACTAGCAATCTTGCTGTCAACTTTTTCAGGAATGGAGCACAGCAGGAAGTACAGCGCTTTAACATGTAAAGTCTGCTCTCCCCCATCCCCCCTGGAATTCTAGATTGTGAATCAGTTGACAACAGGTTCTACTGGCAACTTCATCAAGAGCCTATTTTATTTAAAAGAGATGTGAGAGTGTTGAGTATTCTTCCATTGCACCATCTGATCCATAGAAGTATTAATATAATTCCTTCTGTCCCAAACAAACCAAATAGAAAACATAATTTTTCTTCTTCTAAGTCAGTCAGTCATCTTGTTTGATTTTGTGGTAGAAACATTTGTTTACTGATTTTGGCAGCAATATAAGGATGCTATTGTTCACCCAAAGCTCCTCGCCTTATATTCAAAACCCCTCCTTATATAGCAGGGATGGGCAACTTTTCCAAGTCCAAGAGTCACACTTGGCTATTGAGAGATATTCCAAGGGCTTCAGTCCAAACAACAACTGGACCAAAATAAAAATAAAATGTTATTTATACGATATATTTAATGAAACTAAATCTAGGTAATATTCTTAATCTTTAGCCATTGTCCTTTGTATCATACTGAAAATTACAGTTTGATAGCACCCTGAAGTATGTTATGTAAACAGGGTTGTATTTGTTTATGTAGAGTAATGACATATGGAAAAAGTATAGGTTTAGGTATTGTAACCTTATTCTGTGTGATGGTGTTCAAACACCAGTCATGGGTGCCAAGATGTCTGACTGCCTGGGCAGCGTTTATTACATTTATAGGGATTTTACAAGAAGACAAAGGCAACATAGATACAGCATTTGGATTGGAGAATAGATACCACATTGGTGAAACCTCCCAACCAATCCTTAAGAATATTGGTGATGTTAGTAAGGTGAGATCATCTGTAAATCTGGGACTTTCCACCAAGATAGGGAATGAGATCATGCAAGTAGCAAAGAGGCCCATATAGATTTTTAAACACTGCAGTGTGCTGCTAGCACCATCTACAGGATCTTTATTGCTACTACATTTCACCCTTTTTTGTTTTGTTAGACAAAGCATAGTAATGTAGGAGAGGATTTGGGGCAAAAAGCTGTGATACATATGTTGCAAAGAGAAGGGAGACATTGAACAAAGCAGCACCCACTAATTAAAGCACAAATAATGACTACATAGTGTAAAATATTTCCCATTAAGCTTGTGGGCAACCAAGCCCAAAAGCTTTCCCACCAAGATTCTAAATTATCAATTTTCAAATCTGAGGCCAAATTGTGTAAAATATTAATCTGGTGCTGGATGGTTCGTGACCCATCAAACAAATTAAAACAACATAGATTTTGTAGAATAGCCTTTCTCAATGCTTGCATCTCATGGTTGATTGTTGAGATAGCTGAAGAAGTAGCATTAATTGTTTTTGCTAAATTGCATGCAACAGAGTTAATGTTAAAGTGAGTGCAAGCAGCAATTGCTGGCACACTCACTATAGACAAAGCTAGCATTACGTATTCTGCTTTATTAAGTATGGTTGTTTCAGAGTCACAAACACTATCTAATGTGATCCCACGTTGAGAACAATTCAAGTGATGAATTTGTTGTTTAGAAAGCAAAATAGGAATCAGCTGGCTGAGGCAGCATTGCACTTCACTAATATTAGCAAGAATATAATTAAAAGTTTCTTTGCCACATGTAAAAAACCATCCTTGCGGCAGCCAAACATGAGCAAAGTGAAAAGAAGTCTCTTCCAAAGCAGTTCAGAGTAGGTGAGCTAATACGATGACAGTGAGGTTTTTTACTCAAAGATGTACAATTAACTATTTTTGCGCAAGTTATATTTGCAGGAATGGCAACCACTGGGGTATGCAAAGCAATCGCATTAAGGGGTGGATAATAGTTGCAAATCTATAGCAAACCAACTAGCTATAGTCCCATAGTTAAAACTTCCATTTAGTAAATATGTGTTTAAGCCAGTGAAATTTTAAATTACTGCAGAAGGAGTACAAACAGGAACTAAACATGTAGAAAGCAAATGTTCCATATCATAAGCTTCAGATAAACAAAAGACATCATTCTGTGTGATGTTATGTGTGATGTTAGCCAATTGCACCCATAAGTTTTGCTTCATTCATTGCTCGAGTGAGTGTTTGGGTGGAATAACAGCCACTGTTGCCAAAGAACAGCTGTAAACAATCAAGCATAAACAAATGAGCCTGGATTGGACGCTGTGCCATCTGTAAAGTCACATTTCTGGAACCAGATCCTGGGACTGGTGTAGACATCCTTGGCTGGGCAGACACAATGAGCTGGAATCCACAAAGGTCTTGTAGAAGCAAACACAGCAACACAGCCTCGCCCACTCACCCCCAAATAGTTAAATTTTGAATAAAAACATCCAATTAATTTAAGGTAAATGGAAACATTCAATTGCATTTAATTGATTTAAGGTAAATAATAATTTTTGTTAACTTTTTAAATCTGTTAGACCCTTTCCCTCCTTTTTTATTTATTTGTGGAGCAGGCCTTAAATGACCGATGAGCATGTTCCATTATGGCTATATTCCAGGTTGTACAAAATTGCAAAAAAGCTGAATATCATGTTGTAAAAAAGAGGGCTTGCCTAGTGGGTAACATCCATTTGCCAAGGTTGATGATGAAACAATCCACTTGGCTTGATCAAGTGGAATATGAAAAAAAAAGTATACTGTAATCTAACTTCACATTGTATCTAGAGAAAATAATGAAAATATGGGTTTTAATGGACAGTGACTCCAATATCAATACCAAACTGGGATAATATAGTTGAAAATTTATCAAGATATGATTTAAAAAAAAATTATAGAATCTCTCAAATAGTATGATGGTTCTTAGTTTATTTTATGGCTTGCATTTCAATTCTGAGGTTTTCTAAGGCAGCCCATTATTTAAGATTACAGAATGTCAGAGAGGAAAAAGGAGAAAACCTATGGGACTTGATGGCTGAGATATTGGCTAAATTGCTAGAGATGGAAAAGGAAGAGGTGATGCAGGAAATAGATGAACTCTACAGAGTTCAAACCAATTATGCAAGGTTTAATTTACCAAGAGAAGTACATATTAAACTAGTTAAGAAGTCCCTCAGAGATGAAATTTTACACAGAATAAGAGATGAGCCTCTGGAATATGCCAACAAACAAATAACTGTCTTAAAACAAATCCCGAAGAGAGTTAGAGACCTAACAAGACCATATCAATTTCTGATGACAAAGCTGACAAAATATAAGGTAAATTTTAGATGGTTAGTCCCAGAAGGTGACGTGGCGTGATAAGAAATATAAATTAGACACCCCTGAAAAAGCCAAGATTTTCTTCAACCAACAATTAGCCAGGGAAGAGGAAGTTGAGGGGAAAACTCAGGAAAGAGGAGGACCGGAGGGGAGGAAAATGGCAGCATTAAACACAGAAGGGACCATAATAGATAATAAAGATGGAAAGAATGGAAAAGGGGAACAAAATGGACTCCTTCCCCACAGACATCTTAAAAATAACATTAGAACAACACTAGATGTGTTAGAATATTATGAAGACCGAAGTGCCGAGCAAGCTGCACTATTGTTTTTGGATGCCAAAAAGGCGTTTGACAATGTTAAATGGGAATTCATTTTGCAACCAAGTAAACATATGAACCTAGGACCAAAATTTATAAATGTGATTCTGGCCATATATCAAAAACAGGAAGCTGCAATTCTGATAAATGGGGACCTAACGGACAAATTTCAAATTCAAAAAGGAACCAGACAAGTATGCCCACTGTCACCTCTTCTTTTTATCATGACACTAGAAGCCCTAATTAGAATAATAAAAAAAGAAAAAGACATAAAAGGTCTAAAACTAAAAAGTGAAGAATATAAATTACAAGCTTTTGCTGATGATCTACTCTTTGTCTTAGAAGAACCACAAATTTCGGGACTAAAGTTATTAGAAAACCTAGAAGAATTTGGAGAAGTGGTGGGTTTAAAGATCAATAAGAGCAAAAGAAAAATGATTACTAAAAATATGACAAATAAACATAAAAAACTATTGGCAATAACAATGGGTATTGAAATAGTAGATAAAATAAAATATTTAGGAATTATAATTTCAGCCAAACATAGTACACTTAAAAAAGATAACTACGACCCACTAATAAAACAAATAACTGAGGATATGGGAAAATGGGACAAATTAAATCTATCTTTTATGGGAAGAATAGCTAGAATAAAAATGAACATTTTACCCAAAATTTTATTCCTCTTTCAAAACGCCCCCATAAAGTTAGAAAGAACCTTTTCTGATAGACTGAATAGATTGGTATCAGACTTCATCTGGCAAAAGAAAAAGCCAAGGGTGAAATTAAAGCTGTTGCAAGATGCCACGGAGAGAGGTGGGTTTGGCCTTCCCGACTGGGAGTTGTACTACAGGGCCGCAATCCTAACATGGATTAAAGATTGGATTAACCACACAAACAAAAGAATACTAACACTAGAAGGGTACAACCTCCAGTCGGGATGGCATACCTTCCTCTGGCAAGACAATTTAAAAGGATACAGCTACGTACAAAATCACAAAGTAAAACAGACGCTCCTAAATACATGGCTTAAAATCAAAAGGCAAATGTACATAGAAACACCCATCTGGCTATCGTCATTAGAAGCATTAATGCACCCACATTTATTACGACATGACAAAATTATTACTTATGAGGAATTATTAGATGAAAAAGAGGAACTACAATCCAGACAGCAATTGAATGATCAGGGAATAGAACTGGAATGGTGGGCCTATTTGCAACTCCAATCCAAATATTTAAAGGATAAGAAAGAATCGGGCATTAGTAGAAATAGGACTGAATTGGATGAAATCTTATTAGGACCAGATGAAAAGATGATAAAACATACCAAGTATTATTAGAAGCTAAATTAGAAGTTAAAGAAACAATGATTGCATGGATGAAAAATTTTGGCTATAACATAAAATTAGACGATTGGCAAAAAATTTGGACAAGAAACAAAAAAATAACCTTAGCGACACCTTTTAAAGAAAATTTATATAAACTATTCTATAGATGGCACATACCTCCAGCAAGACTGGCAAAAATAAACACAAAACTCTCCCCCAATTGCTGGAAATGTAACAAGGAAAGAGGAACTTACTATCATGTATGGTGGAGTTGCAATCAGGCCAAGAATATTGGAAAAAAATAGGCAAATGGATTCAAGAAATATGCGAAGTGGAAATACACTTCAAACCAGAATTTTTTGGGGGGGGAATTACCACCAAGACATACCCCAAAGAAATTATTTATTTAATTATCCATATTATTACGGCAGCGAGAAGGGCATTTGTGCAAAAATGGAAAAACAAGGATACCCCAACGGAAGCGGAATTATTGAGAAAGATTATCGTATGCGCAGAAATGGACAAATTAACAAAGGAGATAAAAAATAAAGAAGAAACGGATTACTATACAATTTGGAACAATTTCTATGGTTGGCTAGACAGAAGAAAAACTCAGTAACTTTTTGAAAGACTCGACTTAATAACTGAAGGACAAAGAGGGAAGAGAGCTTAGCGATACTAGGTTCAAAAAACAATGCTTATGTTTTATGTTTGTGTGTATTTATTCAATAAAATTTAATTTAAAAAAAATTCTGAGGTTTTCTGCTAAAGTTGTATATTGCTAATAATCCATTCTTAGGTAAGCACTTCTAACATGATACCAGGAAGAATTGTGAAGGGTTCCATGGCTTAGAGCTGATAAATAATGAAAAGAAAATACATAGAAATCATTTCTTATTATTGTTACTGCCAAATAAGATGACAGAGGAAGTTATTCATATTTATGAACATTTAAAAAAAAATCCTTGGTTGAATGCTGTTCCTTCCCTTGACCTGCCTTGCCTTATGGAATCCTATCAAACATTACTACATTTGGGTAGGGTATCTCTACACATTATTCTAGTTATACTCTCCTCTGTGGAGCTGCTTTTTTAGTAAGGCCCAAAGGTTTTTTTAACAAAAAAAAGACGGCACAAAAATTTCCTAAGTTAGGCCAAATGTCTCCAGAATTAACTGTTTTGTTTCCAGCATCTACTACCCACAAACAGCATATAAAATCCTTTACCCAGATTACTCTTTTGTCTCTATTTCCTTGACTGTGATTCCTTTTTAATATCTTTCTCCAAGAATAGGGCACAAAGTAGTACAAATAAATGAACACTGGCAGGGATGGGCTTCAAAACTTTTAGCAACCGGTTCTCTGCCTGGTTACTGGGTGAGTGTGGTTATGGTGGGCGTGGCCTAGTCAGCCTCCTGCACCATGGTGGGAGGCATTTTTGCCCTCCCCGGGCTTTGGAGGCTTTCCTTGAGCTTCTGGGAGGACAAAAATGGCCTTCCTGGGCTCCAGAGACTCTCTGGAGGCTGGAAACAGAGCCATTTCTGGCCTTTTGGAGGTTCTGGGAGGACCATTTTTTGCCCTCTCCAAGCCTTTGTACTTGTACTTATTTGCCCTGTACTTATTTGGGATCCAAAATAGGCTGCTAGGGACTCCTGGAAGAGGTGTGGTAGGGTGGGCAGGGCCAGTCGGGTGGGATTTGCCAGTTCACTGAACCGGCCATAAAATTAGCTACCAGTTTGCCTAAACAGGGGCAAAACGGTAGCAGCCCATCCCGAACATTGGTGCTTATGTTGCAAAGAATATTCCTCGCTTACAGCTGTGTGAAAAAGTCCTGCACAGTTTATGGTTTACAGTTTACGGTTTATGGCAATGGATGCTTCACAGATAGATTCAGGCAGTATGGCCTAAATTCTGCAGCTGGAAATCTTCTGATATACTTATTGCACTGATTCCCAGTCAAGTAGAAATTGCTCTTGTTACTGAAGGTGACCTTGGTCCACTGTTCGTTGGTCCACTTGGCATACTTCTTGGCCTCATGCACATCAACGAGAGCGGTGAGCGTCTGTGAGCAAAGGTTTATTTCGAGCCCTGCAGCCTTTGAGCCCTCTGGCAAGCAGTCTGCAATGCACTGTGCTTGTGCACACTTTTACATCACATGTTTCACCCCAAATTCTTGTAATCTGAGGTGAGGTGAACTTCCTGTCAGCCATCGAAATGCATTGCAGAGCCCAATCTTGCCATTTTGTCGACTTTCTTGGTCTTCCAGGGTGGAGCCTGACATCAACTGAACCAGTTATTTGGTGTTTTTCAACCACTCTGCTCACTGTGGTGCGATGGCATTTCACTCTCTTCGTTATTTCTGTACAGGAGTATGTATGTATGTATGTATGTATGTATGTATGTATGTATGTATTATGAGACTTCTATGCCAGCCTATCTCCCGAAGGACTCAGGGTGGCTTACATTAAAAGAAGAGTACAAAAATTAAAACCGAATTAAATTAAATAAGAAATCTCATTAAGCTAAAAACAAAACTAACAACTAAAAATTCCCATCCCTCCATCAGTCCGGGTAGGCAAGCTGGAAAAGCCAAGTCTTTAGGTCACAGTGGAAAGATCGAAGATCAGGGGCCACCCGTAGCTCCAGGGGAAGTTGATTCCAGAGGGTGGGTGCTCCCAACAGAGAAGGCCCTACCCCTAGGGGCCGCCAGTCGACATTGCCTGGCCAACGGCACCCCAAGGAGGCCCTGCCTATGGGAGCGCACGGGACGTTGGGAAGCCGTTGCTGGCTGCAGGGCTCCCTGCATATAACCCTCTTCATGAAGCACAATGATGTGATGCCGTTGCTCAGTACTGATGAAACAAAGGCCTTCATCCTTGCCTGCAGCCAGAGCTAAATTAAATTTCTCAATGCTTTTCATGCCTATTTATAGTCAGAGAGTATGACAACATTGATTGGCTCATAGATTTAGCCTCTGTGCATTTTGATTGGTCAGCCAAAGCTCTCTGCTGATTGGCTACTTTTAATCCTAACATTTTTGAAAATGCAAGTTGTGTTTCTTTTAGCACATAAACTCACTCAAAACCTTAAAAAGACTTTGGTTATATTAATAAAAATTATGCATCTCAATCCGACTACAGAAATTTTCATCAAAGTACTAATTTTGCGTGGTTTCTATGAGTGAAAAGTTGATTAAACATGTAAATAGAGCTTAAAACTGAAAGCATGCAGGACTTTTTCACACAGCTGTACTTATAATTCTGTGCCTTAAGAAAGAATACAAATTGGTTATATTTGGACTGGATTCAGTGTCATATCATATATGAAAACAATGAATCATATGGAAAGTAAAGCAGAAGTTATTACCATTAAGCTATTAGATTTGAGGAATAGGTAGACATCCTTTTTATTCCCCTTTAAAGATTAGTAAAGGGGATATATCCTTTAACCTTCATGTTTTTTCTCAATCCAGAATATTACAAAAGCTTTATTTGTAAATGATATGCATTTACATTTATTATAGGAAAGAGTTATTAGGAACAGCAAAAGAGAAAATACATTCCTCTAAGATTTTAGTATTCTGTTAGGATAAACCCTCACCTTTAGGACTCTGTGTAGGATAAAAGCATGTGGGATAAAAGCCTACAGCATCATGAACTAAGAAGTGTACACTGTAATTTAGAGGTAAGATTAGTAACTCTTTATTGTTTTGGATGTTTTTCATTTTATTCTTTTTCCCCTCAACTGATGTTTGTTTTTAATATTCAATGTCTTTCAAAGAGTACTGAACATGTTCAAACCAAATCATGACTTTTTTAATGCAGTAGCTAAGGAATAGAGAAAAAGAAAGAGAGAATATATAAACAGTAACATGTCTGAATAAGACCTTACATTTAATGATATTTTATCTCTTTAACGATTTAAAAATGTAATTATTCTATTGAAGTTTAATTTTCCAAGATAAATTATTATTTTAAAAAAATAACCTTTTTCCCAGCCACCACAACATAATTTAATAACACATTATTGGAAATAATGGAATTTTTTTTGCAGGACACCAATGGGAATAATTGCAGTAAAGATATACACAGAGAGTAGTTTGAATGTATTACAGACTGGTTTGGAGCAGCTGAGGATAGTTTATTTTACTTTTAGGTGGAACAATTACTATTACTTTTAATACCCAACTTCCAGCACACATTAAGGAAGGGTTAGAAAAAGGAAGCAAGAGTTAGCCCATTTTTTTCAGACAGTACAAATATGTAAATCAGGGAAGGCCTCAAATTCTATATACTTGCTTTAGTGAACGAAGTGTACCACACCCTATGAAAACATTTTAAAATTGAGGGGAATGGGAACAATAAATGAGTAAAGCAGTTATTACTGGTACATAGGAACAATTGACATATAACTGAATTAAACACAGATTCCATTTTTAAATTAAATTAGATTAGAACTTCCTCCATGTGAAACACATACTGTGTTTTTGAATCAAGAGATTAGCCACTGTTGTCACCAGGAACAACTGACTCAGTGTTTTTCATAATTAATGAAGCTAAAGGCACAAATCTGTTTGATTCAGTTCTTGGCCTTAGCATCTCTGCTATGCTTTCCTCACTATGGCAGTATAAATCGAAAAAATGCTGCACAGAATAAAGTTGGATTCCACGAATCTCAGGCAGGATATATAAAATACAGATTATGCATTTTGTTCCAGAGGTCCAGTGCAGTTTGCAATATTGCCAAGTTCTTACAACCTAGGACCCCCCCCCACCCCCAGTAACCTATTCCCAAAGTATAATACCTTATCTTCATGGAAGATAAAGTTAATAGCTACTATTGGTGATGGCTGCATATTTTTTCTAGCACTGAAAGTAATGTTTGTCAATGCTGGTTACTTAAATATATGATCAGGAGGTTCCTAGAAATAGTTAGTTCCCCAAGGTGAATACAAGAATGCCAAACTACAAGGATCTTGAGTAGCAGGGCAATCTTTTCTTGCTTTTTATTCTGAATTCCTAGGAGGCATGCCTGGATGTTACTAATTCCGAGTATTTATTATATTTCATGAAACAACTAATATGAGTTTCTATGAGGCTTAAAAATTAAAAGAACAAAAATGGATTCTGATTTTGATACTTTGGGATTCTGCTATTTCAGCAGATGCAAATTAGAATAGTACCTCTAAGACCAATGAAATAATACCTGTTTTTGATGCAGCTGAGCGTTTGTCCTTTTGCCAGATGTTAGGGATATTGTCTTCCAGAGGAATATTTAGGTGTGTGCAATATTTATGAATATTGGACATGCTAAAGATGTGGATTTTTTCCCCTAAAAGAACAGTTTGAATGGATATCTGGGTATCTAAAGCACGTCTTTAAAAAAAAAGTAAATAAAACAAAATGGAAATATCTAATTTCCTTAAGTATTTTCTCTTCAGCCTGACCTCTGAGCATTCATTCAGCTCTTTATCTCAGTAAAATAAAATGAATTTCAGGCATCCCTGCCAGTTCTTTTTTAATTACCACAAGTAACATTGGTCATGCCTATTAGGAATAATACCTGCACAAAGCCTTTTCCTGAAGTGGCTTTTAGGAAGAGAGGCTGTGTTAGATTAGAAATGATTGGTAAGATGTTGATCGTGCTTTTACAGAAATCTTTTGTTGTTTAATTTTGTTTAAAAGGATGTGGGAAACAGCCATATCAAATTACAGCATTTTGAGACATGGCATTGATAGGATTTGATATAAATGTTTATATAAAATTTGATTGGGCTTGATACAAAACCAAGAGCGTGTGCTGAAGTATTTGAGGGCTTCAGCACTGAACATTATAGTTTCTGTGAAATCTCCTTAACATCTGATGCAGAATGAGAATGACCCAGAATGGATAATGTGTTCTGGTTGCTTTAGCAATATCTTTAAAAGGAATTAAGTTGGTTAAGAAATATGGAAAAGCAAGCATTGTTTTTTTTTCTTTTCCTGATGCTGCTTTGGAAATTTGAAATCCTGAAGAATGTTCCATTCCTATAGTCTTATTGATATGTATGCTCTTATAGTTTGAAGATACTCCAAAACTATTAATTTGAAGGTATACTTCAAGTTATGTCTTTGTGCCATTTAGATTAACAGATTTAACAGAATTGGAAGGGACCATGTAGGTAATCTAGTCCAACCCCCCACCCAAACAGGAAACCCTACACCATTTCTGACAGATGGCAGTCCAATCTCTTCTTCAAAGTCTCAAGTGATGGCACTCACACAACTTCCAAGGGCAAGCTGTTCCATTGGCTGATTGTTCTCACTGTCAGAAAGTTTCTCTTTATTTCCAAGTTAAATCTCTCCTTGTTCAGTTTCCATCCATTATTCCTTGTCTGGCCTTTTAGAAAATAGCTTGCCCTCTCTCTGTGGCAGCCCCTCAAATACTGGAAGACTGCTGGTACTTCTTTTCACTAGACTAGCCATGCCCAGTTCATGTAACCGTTCTTCATATATTTTAGTCTCCAGTCCCCTAATCATCCTGGTTGCTCTTCTCTGTACTTTTCTAGAGTCTCAACATTTTTTTATAATGTGGTGACCAAAACTGGATGCAGTACTCTACATGTGGTCTTACTAAGGCTTTATAGAGTGGTATTAGTGCCTCACTTGATCTCGATTGTATCCCTCTGTTAATGCAATTTAGGAATTGCATTAGCTTTTTTGCTGCTGCTGCACACTGCTGGCTCATATTTAGCTGGTTGTCCACTAAGACTCCAAGATCCCTCTCACAGTTACTGCTATTGAGCCTGGTTTCACCTAGTCTATATGTGTACTTTTGGGTTTTCTTGCCTAAGTGTAGGACTTTACTTCTCTACATTGAGTTTCATTTTGTTAGTTATGGCCCAGTGTTTCTAGTCTGTCAAGATCCATCTGGATCTTAAGCCTATCTTCTTGGGGTTAGCTATTCCTGCCAGCTTAGTATCATCTGCAAATTTGGTAAGTTCCCTTCTATTCCCTCATCTAAGTCGTTAATGAAGATATTGAAGAGTACTGGGCCTAAGACGGAACCTTGTGGCACCCCACTGCTTACTTCCTCCATGTAGACTTAGACCCATTATGACTACTCATTGAGTACGGTTTGCCAGCCAGTTGCAGTCCATCTAGTGGTGGTGCTATCTATCCACCTTTTTTCTAGCTTACTAAGAAGTAGGTTGTGGTCTACTTTGTCATGCTTGCTGAAATCTAATATATTATGTCCACAGTATTTTGCTGGTCTACTAATTTAGTCACTGTGTTGAAGAATGAAATAAGATTGGTTTGGTATGATCTGTTTTAACAAACCTTGTCGTAATTCTGCTAGTTATTACTTTTACTTGTTTACATGTTGGCAGATCTGTTTTTATTATCTTTCCAGTATCTTCCTGGGTATTGATGTTAGCTGATTGGTCTGTAGTTTCCTGGGTCTGTTTTTCCTTTTTGAAGATGGGAACACATCAGCTCTTTTCCAGTCCTCTGGTAGTTCCCGTGCTCCAGGATTTTGAAAGATATGGTGCAGTGGTTCTGAGATGACCTCTGCAGCTCCTTTAAAACTCTGGGATGTAATCCATCAGGCCCTGGTGATTTGTGTTCATCAAGATCAGACAGATGTTCTCTTACTATTTTTTTATTTTAACTTTTATTTCTAGACTGTCTTTACAGTTATGTTTTGGTGGTTGAGCTTTATAGTTTCTTT